>JAYKTE010501499.1:0-10009 GCA_036873565.1 Xipholeptos notoides | reverse complement strand
AGGCTCGTTAACTCACATAGGTAACTCATTTATGTGTAAGGATACAACTAATATCAAATAACAGGTTAAATGAGGCACGTGAACCCAAGCAGAATAAAACACCGTTTCCCAAAAGGTCCAGGGATGTAATAACTACGTAAAACTGGCCTTTTGGCCAACTTGATTTCGTGCACAATTTTATATATATATATATTCAGACATTTCATTTTCCTTTTTAATATATTCGATTCAATTTTTTCTTGTTTTCTAACAAGAAACTTAGACGCTGAGTTGAGTGGCTTAATATAATTTCCACGCTTTTTTCAAAACGTTATCGGTCTTCTTTGACAGGCATATAAAATTACTCTGCCAATTGACTAAGTTTCTTTTTAGAAAGCAAGAAAAAACTGAAGTAAAAATATTAAAAAGGAAAATTAGAATTATTTTTAATGAAATATGTCTGAATAATAATATTTTGCCTAAATATACGAAATATATGTAAATATATAATCAGAAACTTGTAAGATTGGAAGACCAAATAACTGTTTGGTCTGCTGGATAGAGAGAAGAAATTGACTGTTCTCTAAACTGTTGACTCCACGTCCACATTTTGACGCAGACCAAAATTATTTTTTTTAAAAAAACATTAAACTTTTTAAACCCTTAATAATTATATTTAACCCTTTGGACCCTGTCTTAGCAAAATTATCAACAAGTAAATCAGAAAACTTTTATTAGCGGACTGAATTAAACAAAGCCTCATCTCAATAAAACTCTTAAAAAAAAAAGAAGTCAGTCAGAGTTCTATAAAATGGCCATGGAGAGCCGAAATTTCGGCTGTGTTGTCTTTTGGTCTAGGTCATCGGGCTGATATTTCAGCTTTTCATGATCCAAGGGGTTAAATATCCTCATACCTAGTTTTACCTTTTGCTAAAAGGATGTTCAAATTCAATTTGCATCACATCACGTCTTGGGATGGAAGCTGCAGGTAAAATTTTTTCTTAACTTTTCTGTAATAAGTTTATTTTATTTAAAATCATATTTTTTCTGAGGTGTGGGGCGAAGACAGTATGAAATATGAACTAAAAATTCAGTAATAATTTTATTGCCCGACTGTTGTACTCACCTTTATAGGTGCTATTACACTACGTTTCGGCCAACATCGTCTGGTCTTTGTCAGCTGGTTAACTGCAACCTAGAATAGTAACTCTGGGTCTTGTAACTGTATCCTCAGTAATCAATGCCGTCCATAGTTGTTGTCTATCACACGTCGTTTTGACCAACTTTGACATCTGGTCGGCTTGGTTAGGAATAGAAACCGCTATTTTCTGCTAATGCTTACCTGGGACTGAAAAGACTCAAACGCCTTTATCCGCTGCACCACGAGCCCCGAATTAACAAAAAAAAAAAGAATTAAAAATGACATGATAATAAACTACTTTCATAAAAAGGTATTTAATTATTTTCTATATGTACATACAAAAAAGTATACGTGATTTGCTAATATGCTCGCTCACTCACTCTCTCTCTCTCTCTTTACACACACACACACACATACACACGCGCACGCACGCACACACACACACACACATACACACACACACACATATATATATATATATATATATATAAACTTCATGTGTTGATGAAGATATTTTTTTCTCTTTTATTTTTATTCTTGTTGCCTATTTGTACATATTTATATACGTATGAATACATTCTTGGTAATCAAACTAATACTTAAAAATATACTCTCCCCAAGCAGATGTTCCATTTCTTCTGACAAAAGTCAACTGATAACAGTCAACCTCTTTGTCTATTTTTTGTCTATTTACAAATCCATTTTTAATAAATCTAACGCGAATCACGGAAAATAGGTAAGGTTGGATCGGTTTAATTAAAAGGAATTTAGTATTGATTTTATTAGCGTACTGTTGCCCTCATCTTTTTATACGTAGTGTCATACAATCTATAAAAAAGATCAGGACAAGAGTCTGCTATTAAAATCAATACTGTATTATGAAGCCTCATTTCAATGAATTCCACATAAATATAATTACACTATAAAGATGAGGACAATAACCCACTAATAAAACCAATACCAAATTATGAAGCCTCATCTCAATGAATTCCAAATAGGGTAATAACACCTACAAAATAAAATAAAATCATTAGTTGATTATGAAGCCTCATGTCAATGAATTCCACATTTATATAATTTAAAATAATTTATTTTTATTGTTTATTTTTAGAAGATACTTTTGTAATAAACTTAATATTCGAATTAACTGTTTTAATTTTTGAAAATACTGATTCCGTAATGAAGTATACGCAGACCAGAGGTTTAGTTGATCAAAACGTGGTGCCATAGACAAGAACTATGGAAGGCAGTGAATACTGGGGATACGGTTACAAGACTCAGAATTCCTATCAGTGGTCGCAGTTAACCACTAGACGAAGGCCAGGCGATAAAATTGGCCGAAATGTTGTGTAACAACGCCTATAAAGATGAGGACGAATGTCTGCTAATAAAATCAATTCGAGATTATGAAGGCTTATCTCGCTGAATTCCAAAATAAGTATAAAAACCAATTCCTATTGACATTCCAAATTTACAGAAGAATATTTAAAGAAACAAACTTTTTGTATTCTTTATTATTTGATGATTTAACATTGCTCAAAAATGAAATAATAGTAACCTTCTAAGAGACCCAAGATTCATGTAGAAAATACAGAGTGGCATTTAATCCTTTGGGTCCTGAAAGGCCGTTATATCTGCCTTGGTGACTTTGGGAAAAAGACAACACAGCTGATATTTCGGCCCTCCAGTGTCCTCTAATAGAATAGCTCTGATTAGCGATTTGATAATTTTGCTAAGTTAGGGTCAAAATTGATAAATATCAAATAAAATCTAAAACTATAAATAGCCCTTTTAATTGTGCCTAGAATAATAACAGTAATATATAAATCGTAATCACCAATTTACTTAAATACATATACGATGATCAAATTTTGAAATATCAAATTATGTACGTGTGTAAAAAAAGAGTCCACTTGAATGTTCATTGAAATAGATATCACGTACATGATAAGCTAATAAACGATAAACTGATACTGTAATATAAATCAAATTTATCATGGCTAATGGAAATTTGAATAAAAAAACATATTTCATTATTTAACAATTTATGTTAACCTAAATCATAGATATGAAAGTAAATCCAAAACCAGCGTGCTGCAAATTGGTTTTTCTAAAAGTTTTAATTACTGCATTTACCAAAAATCATCAAATATAGAAATAAATACAATACGTTAATACGAGTCAACATAGAACTTTAGTAATGAATTATTTGAGACTATTAATCTTTATTAAAGGTTATTTTAAACGTTATTAGATTAACACATAAGTAAAAACCCATAAAACCAACTTTTCCATGGCTGGTATTACTTTATGTTCAACAGTAAGAAACTCTGAGATAAGTGTTGTTGTTAATAATAATAGTAGTAATAATAATTTTATTGTTATTATTTTTTATAATCTCTATTTAATATGGCAATAGTTATTGTCCCTTTAGTTAAAAAATTAAACCTTTGGTCCCTAAAAGGCTGATATATCGGCACTGGCCACCTAGCGCAGAAATTGAAGCACGGATACCCCCCACCGGCCATGGTCCTCCAATAGAACGCCTTTAATTCGCTAAATTAATAATTGTCCTAAATCAGAGTCTCATGAGTTAAAACTGATTTTTTTAAAATATTGTAATTAATTTTTTTTCATTTTGAAGAGTAGCAATAATCATTGATTTCCATAATGTTTAAACATTAAATGTTTAAAATGTTCATATTAGTTGCAAATTTCAATAAACAAAAAATCTATACATTCATTCGTCATCAGTGTCATTACAAAACAGAAGCGGGTTACTTGATTATTTGTTTGTTTTGTTTCTTTGTGTTTTGCAGCATATCAACCATTTTAGGTCATTTAATACCGAGAACAGTAATTGTTGGTTAACGTTCGTTTTTGTCCACACATAATTCTTTAAATTACACAATATGCACTATTTAAACATAGTAATGTGGGGATTCATATCTTGCCCAAGGGAATTAATCGGAATTTGACCTCAAACGGAACGACTTAGATTCGAACTCGTGTACAACGATTCCGAAGTCCGACTGCCAATCCACTGGGCCAATTCGACTTCCCCAGGCTACTTGCAGTCATCATTTTTTTTCTTTCTTTCTAGAAGCAGTATATATTTTTTTCCTTTCTAGAAGCAGTATATGTTTTTAACGATTTTCGAACAGCTACAAACACGTTAGAAGTCGGAAAGGGAAAGGCATTGTAGCTTTCTCCTCCTTTTAATCGTACACTGTGCCTCAGAAGAATAAATTAGCAGTGTAAATTTCTTCGAACGATAGGGAAAAAAATCTCGGCGACTGAACTTGCACTGCCTCTATAACGAGGCAATCCTCCTCGCATTATACGCTTTCTTTCGTTTTTGTCGTTGAATAATCCTGAAAAAAATGCTGCAATAAATTAGTAACTATGAATATTAACCACGAAATGCTCGCTATTTTATTGATTTAATAGAATATTTATGGGACAATTCTGATAATGATAATAATGATGATAATATGACTAATGATAATATTAATAATAATAATAATAATAATAATCTTTAAGATCTAAAACAAGAAAATCATTTCAACCCTAATCATATGTAAAACAGAGAATATACGTAATTTCTAAAAGAACCAAAAATACATTTTAAAAAATAAAACAAAATACCAATAAAAGACTTAACTGACCTTAACCCATAGAGGTTGATAGGTAAACAAACAAATCTCTCTCTATATATATATATATTAGTGTTAGGACGATTCCTAATTTTTTTTTTCCGATTCCGATACCAATTCGTTTCCAGGAAAATGTTGTTTAACGATTCAAGAGAATCATAATGAAATAATAGTAAATTTAAGGTATTTACTTAACGATGCGATTCCGATTCCCCCTAAAATACACGATTAATGATTCTAATTCCAAGGAATTATCCCATCACTAAATATATATATATATATATATATATATATTATCTAAATGAGGGGTAGGAGTCACGGACTGCAAGCTATCCAGAAGTAAAATGTTAACGCAAGATGAGGTTGCACTGCCCATTCTTTGACTAGAATTGTGCCGGAGAAACTTGTTGTCACTGTGACTCTAGTGAAAACCACTGGTTACTGGATGTGCAACTGATTTGTGTGAGATCCCATGATAATAGTAATAATAAAATATTTTAAAAATATCTAAATGAGAGGGAGGAGGGCCTGCAGTAACAGACTGCAAGGTATCCGCAGATACTTAAGTTTCAGAGGAGACTTATTGTCACTTCGCCTTTAGGAATACCCTCCGGCCGTTGGCAGGTGTTCAAAATAGACCCTGAAAGGCTGATATATCGGCCCAGGCGATAAAGTGAAAAAACCAGCATGGCTGATTTTTCAGCACTCTATGGTTTTCTAATAGAACGGCTCTGGTTGGCTTGTTAGTAATTTTGCTGTCAGGGCCCAAATGGTTAGGCGGGTTTCAGTTTTTAAAATTTTAAATCTTCCTTAGTTTTTCCAATAACAGAACAGTAATTTTCAACAAATACCTCAAATGATAAGCGCTGTTCATTGCTCAAATCCATATAATGCATATTTATTAAATGTCCAACACAAAGCAGAAGATATTTATATATATGGATCCATAAAAGATTTCGAGTTTTATTGGTTTGAAATTATTCCTCCTAATGGTAAGACTTCAAATCATTTCGATTAAATAACCTGCATTTCTCGTTTTTAGAGGTGCATATGTGATACACACTTCCTATTCATATTTCCTTCCAGATAAGATAATCTTGATATCCCATTAATTGCATTTTTTGAATATTTATTTCAAAATTATTCCATGGAAAATACCTGAAATACCAACCTCATCAAATGACACTGAAGACAGAATTACAATAAATTGTAAGAGAGGACATGTGAATCTCAATATTACACAAAGGACTAAACATTTGAATTTGAATTCTAAAATTACCAAATCATAATAACTCTGCAACTTAAACGAAATAACAATAACAAAAATAACACACATTAAAACTATTTATGATCATAAAAAAATAATTTTAGAATCACTTTGAAATTGACTGCCTGTCGAAACATGCCGGTGTGGAAACCCAGGGTCTTAGTAAAAAAATACATATATATATAACTGCTCTATTTATTAATTAATATTAAGCACCCTACTTTGCAATAAAATAAGCATACTTGGATTTCTGCCCACTATATAAATTAGAACAGAGCTAAAATACACACACACATACACATATACACTTAAATGGTATGTGGATCAATTCTTCACTTTGTTGACTAAAAATAATTTGCTAAGAAAATTAAGACGAAACAAACGTTTGAAAATTAGGAAACACAACAACATTGCTTTTTATTTGCTGTTTGATGTTCTATTGAAAAGTGCACAGGACGAATGTTTATATCTACTGTTGACAGCTCCTTGTCAAATCAAATCGGGGTGAATGGCTTACTATACACTGAGTGTTTGACTGAGTTTTATTGGTGAATTGCCAGCTTATATTTCACTATGTAATCTACTAGATAGTGACATCATATTGTCATGTGACTTTGATTCATACATTGTCGATGATCGTACACTTTTTTTTCGATGCTTATGGTCACGTGTTTGTTGAATGACCTTGACATCTCTTTTTTCTTTTCATTCATAAATCTATTGATGAATTAGTGTTTCATTTTTCGCCATACACCAGAAAATACTGCTCAGTAAAAACAGTTTTAATTTTTAAGCAGATTTTTCGTCTTTTAATGAAATTGGACATCTAATGACGGAAAGCTTTACATATATTTTTACACTAGATATTAAATTTACTTTTCAAAAATAACAATCAATTAAGCATTTTATGTCTTCATTATGTATTTTTTTAGTTACGGCCAAACTTCCTTATTTTTGCATTAGCACCCCCCAACCGCCCCTTCTTGCGTTACTGCCGCCCCAATATCAAAGCAGCATCCGCCGGGGGGAGGTAGCATCAACTTTGGGAAACACTGCCCTAAAACATAGAATTCATGTCAAAATTGAAACGACTTTGATAAAAAAAGAATTAAATTCTAAATTGAAAGTTTCTATCGTTTTAATGCAATATCTTGCAAATTAGCAAAAAAAAAATGTCTTAGAATGTAAAGGTTTGTGTAATGTTATCAGCATTCCAACAAAAAAGATTTCTGTTCTTCAACAAATTTAAATGACAAAATATTTCTAACAAATTTTATAAGAATATGAAATATTTTCTTATGTTATATAAGTCGATAAATTCGATAGCGAGGGACCAAAATTAGATACAGCACCTCTCATTTGAGTGCCAGGATTTTGAGGAAAGGGTAATTTAGCGGGCTCTAAATAAATGGGATTTTCTTAGCGGGATTTGATTTTTTTAACATATATTTGTGCGGGGTCTGCGGTAAAATGTAGAAAGCCAATCTCGCGAGTCACAGAGCTACTCATAGAAAGCAGAAATCCAGTAGAATAGGGTAGTTGAGAGTCCAGAGTCAGGATTGTCCTGTAGAGTCTGCATCAAACTAATCAAAATTGGTGGATGTATGTGGAACCACTTGCCGACTCTTTCTTAGTCTGTCATGTCGTAAGGCTTGGCCTACTTTTGAAACTAAGTGACAGTATCCATATATATATATATATATTATAAATGAGTGAACCGTATTTATTCTGAATTAATATAAAAATAATTTGGAATTTTGCATATATATCTATTCAATTATTATTCGAAATGATCAATGCAATTTATCCAACTTGAAACTCGCGATCCAATTGATAGAAGAAGTTGAATGAATTGCATTGATGATGTCTAAAAAGAATTAAATAAAATAATTAACAAAATTAAATTATTATTAATAGTTAAAAATTCTTGAATTTTATTGATAACAAACAAATTATTAGTTAATATATACTGAAGGAAGTAACATATTAACATCAACACCATTTTGATGAAATAGAAAAATAGATAAGAAAAACTTACAGAAAATAACCAGACAAGAAAATCATATTTATTAGCCTCTAAAAGTGGTGAAGGGATTTTTTGAAAATATTGTGTATAAAACCATAATTTTCTTTTCGTAACTTTTACCAAGCGAAATTTGGTTGCAGTAATTCGTTATTTCAATATTTATGTACAAATTGGGTGCTAAAATTTTGGTAAGCCTTATTCCGAAATCTGTCGTTTTACAATTCAGTTTTTTATTCACCTCGACAATATTTACTGTATGAATGGTGGTCTTATTAGAGAATGCATTGTTAAAATTAAATTCTCATAAATGTTTTCAACAACATCTGTGCTTGGAGAAAAACAGTAAGAAATTCAAAATGCGTTTTCCTATTTTTGTTAAGTGTAGGTCACAGAATAAAAAAAATCTATAGTGATAAATACCCTTAGGCCAATAGCCAAATATAGAGAAATGCCTACCTGTAAAATTACGCATTTAACCATTTAAACCCTGACTTACCAACTAGCCAATCAGAGCCATTCTATTAGAGAACCATGTAGAACAAAAATATCGACAATGTCATTTTTTTCACTAAGTCGCAAGGGCTGATATATCAGCATTTCATGTTTCAAAGTGTTTAGCAAAAGGAAGCTGATTTTAAAAAACTAAATCACCTTTTGCAGAAACTATTTTAATATTTACTCTAAAACCAAGTTTATTATACACAGAGAAAACCTATATATTAATAGGATAGCGTGTGTGTTCGTTCATTTTATTGTGTGTCACAATTGAATTAAAAGCAACGACCTTGTCTCCCTTTAACGTTAACGCTTTAACTTTTGAAAATCATTAAAGACAATCTCTTCACAAAACTTTTCAAAACAGTTTACTGTTTCAAATTGGCTATTTTATTCTATATTGAAAAAATATGTTGAGAGGAGATGGTAAGTTTTTTAAAAATTATGATGAAAACTCATTAAAAAATTTCTTAACAATGAATTTGGAGATTTGAACTATTTCTCAGGATTTGTTTAAATTCAGAAATGTTAAATCTACTACCTGATATTTCCACAAGTTCCGCTAGTATCAAAATAATTAAATATAAATATATATAAAATGGAGTTTTAATTTTCTGTAATTAAATAGTTTTATATTTTTTTAATGTTTTTTTTTTTAAATCCAAGTAGGGAACACGAAACTGAATACCGGAAAATTTGTGTCTATTTTATTTACCACACCAGGAATTACAAATTTAACACTTCATTGTAAACACAATGTTGTTTGATAGCTAGATTTTCTGTAGGGTGGAGACCTTAATGAACGCATCAACTACTCGAGAGCCAGTAATCTTACGATGCGTTCCTATTTAAATCTAATTTTAAAAAATCGATAAAATTTCAAAAACTAGAAGATCCGCCCTTGAAAAGTGGGCGTGACTTTAGCTGATCACGAACCAGCGTATTTTGATGTGATTAAAGATTATTATTGCTCATCAAACGAAGTAGGCCAATGAAATTTAAATATTCTTTGGAAATTCTGATTTAACAGTTTTAAAAACATATTTTCATATATATATATATATATATATATATATATATATACAATCCGATTTTGCTTGGGGGTTGCTTTGATGCTCCTTTTGATTTGTGTTTTTTGTAATCCCAAGATATATTCTTTTATGAAAACTGCGGATTTTTTTTTAAACCCGAAAATCATTTTAGTAAACTTCGGTTATATCGACACCCCAACAGCGGATGCTAGGGTGCGCATCTGTCCAACTTTTCAAGTTTGAGCTCTTAGTATCTATTGTTTCTACTCAAATCAAAATTTAGTTTCTTCTGCAGGTCTGAATATCTCATATATCTCATATTTTTTACTGGTATTTTATTAATGTTTACAAGTTAAAATCATTATTCACCTCAGAGATCTAGGGAAATATACATATATTTTATATATATATACA
>JAYKTE010501388.1:0-10010 GCA_036873565.1 Xipholeptos notoides | reverse complement strand
TAGGTGTTCTCCTGAAGATCCTGATGGTGAAACCCGGGTAGAGAATACTATTCAACTTTATATATATATATATATATACACACACAAAGTTATGATACTGAATTAAGGATTGTATATACTATATTATACATATATTAGCTTTATATATGATATTCAACACTCCAGTAAAAATTCTGCAAACTTTGGATTGGGACCAAAATTGACACATTAAAACTCACTGCCGGCAGCCAATCCTTGTTATATACATGTATTTACATATCTTATCAATTCACAGTGATCTGACCAAGTTGGATTTCACCAAACATCTCAATCTGCTCACATCACCGGCTTATATATGTTCTGATCTGACTTGAGGAGCCAGTTGGCTATCTGTCTATGTGTCTTTATACTCAAGTGAATGTTTCAGTGACCCATGTCGACTAATAATGTTACATTTCTTTCTTTGCTCCTTTTACCAAATTCAACATGGCAACTTGCCTGCTGTCTCGTCATTGCTTAATTCATACATCATTATTATAAAATTAAAGTATAATTTTACTCCAGAAGTGAAGCTATATTCTGTGAAACCTAATTCCTATGATGTTTTTGGTTTCTTTCTGTTTATTCTGTATATAATATGATCTCTTTCAGGTGGAACATTACATTCCAGAACAGTTTAAGTCAACTTGGAATGGAAAATCTATGGTGACAGTATGCAGTGACAACAAGTAGGCAGAACAACGATAATCATGCAACAACAAAATCCCCACCCTGACAAAAAAAAAATGATGAAATCCCAATAATTACTCTCTATGTCTCCATATCTGTCTATTTGTCTGTTTCTGTCTCTCTTCAATTTTTTTTTTTTTGAGTAGCTGATGCTCCTGGCATAATGTCTGCTCCCTTGCACTTATCAAGAAAAAACATTTACAAAAAACATTTAGAAATCTAGCTGCTTGCTAGGGTTAAACATTCTGCTATGTATAACATTTTTTTATTATTATTATTATTATCAATATTATTAATATTGTCATTAAAATCTAAGATATGTGAAAAATTGCAGTAAGTGATCAAGAAGGAATATGACTTAAAAACCCAAGCTTTGGTGGAAAAATCTATTTTTAATGTGGTGTTTTACTCTTTACAAGTATCACCTGGTAGTGAATCCCAAATTTTACATTTAAAAGTAATTAGGTTTTTTATTCTATACTTGTGAAATCTTATACCAAAAGAACGTTTTTTTTTCCATCAAATTTTGGCTTCCATTTTGTTTTGAAATTTTAATCATATTTTTTCCTTTTTCTCACGCACACATGCACACACACACATAATTAAATATTTGGAAAATAATCCAAGCAAACATGAAAATCTGGTAAAACAACTCCAAAATATTATCTATGTTTCACATTTATTTGATAAAAGCTTTCTCAGAAATACAAAAAATTGAATGACAAAAAAACAAAAAAACTAAAAATAATTATGGTGCGAAATGAATTGATATTGAGAGGTTTTAACTATAAATAATTTTTTTTTAAATTCTGCAAAATCTTTCTCTCATCCTATCTGCTGGTCTAAAAAATCATTTATTTCATTTTCATCTTTCAATTTTTGTCTTTTTGACAAAAATTTATCAAATAAAGACAAAATGATGATAATGAAACTATTTTGAAGTTGCTTTTCTTTTGTTCCACCTCATTTATATATACATACACAAAACAATAAATTCAGACATTGTCTTCCTAATAGTTCTAATGAATATTTATCAGCTTATAGCAATTTTTTCCTAAGATCTGCTACTTAAACGATTATTATGTTCATACAATGTTATGTTTTCTTTTGCCAATCAAGTTTCTTAACAATAACCAAAGTAGTGTTAGCTGATAATATGCAAGTAAAATTTAAACTCTAAACTTTTCAAGAAAAAACAAGTTTCTATACAATATTAAATACACTAATTTACATCATGCTCACTATTTTTTTTTTAACTTCTTTTAGTAACATTTTTTTTAATAAATCACTGTCTTTGGGGATTTTCCTAACAGAACCACAACCTGCTTGTTTCTCTACAAGTACAAACTAACAGAATAAAAAAAAATATGCATTCAATATTTGAAATTTAAAAAAAAATCATGAATAAAATTGTGAAATAAAGAAAACTTGAGTTAACTTTTTCTTGTCTAACCCTGTTTGTGGTTGGGCTGTTGTGTGAAAATCTGTTATCATTATTGCTTTATCAAGGGCAGCTATCTTTATTTGTTGCATGTGGTATGTAATTCTCTTTCCTTTTGATGTTGAAGAAGACTACTTAAAAGCCTCTTGCAGGCTTTGTTCCATCACAAAAAGTTATATTCTCCATCTTGTGGGTAGTGATGTTTGTTTGTTTGAAACTTTTTGGCCCATGTCATATTTGGTTTAAGCTTAGCTATGAAGTTAACATAATGTCTGCTACGTCTTAACTAACACAAGTCTACTTAAAAATAAAAATGATTTTCAGCACTGAATGACATAATGAAGATCAATTTACTGGTTAAATAAAACAACAAACCAATCTTCTTAAATAACATTAATTGTAGATATAAACAACTAATAAATTACTATTGGGGACATTTTGCTTTCTGACTGACTAAAATTTTACATGTATACACGTATCTCAGCAGTAAACTTTTTAAAATATGCCTCTCATTCTTTGCCATCATCTTGTGTCCTGAAAGGATATCAACCAACCCCAAAGACTCTATTCAATGCACTATGTCCACTTTGCATCAACAGAAATTCATGTTTAATCGTTATCAACCTTCAACTTCCCTTGCTACAAAAAAAATAATTCAATTCAATACTTCAGATGAATCATCTGAACCTGAAGTCACTAAGCCTATATAATATCCAACAAAAAAATCTTCCTTCCAACTTGATCAAATGTTTAAGTCTGAGTTCATCATCAATAGCCACTATTATATCATTGCAAAGTGTTTCAATAGAATAAATTGGAAATTTTCGTAAAAATTATTCTTTTGAACGATAAAAAAATCTTGAAATTCCAATGAATATAAAGAATAGGGAAATATTTCTAATTTACTCTTTTTCTTTCAGCAACTGATTGAAAAGACTTGATTCCATTGGTATCAAAAGATAAGAACAATTGCATTCCAATGAATAATCATACTTATATGAAATAGCTGAATATTCTGAATAGCTTTTGCTGCTCTTTGTCACTTGCCAATTAAAATCTTGATTCCAATAGTGTATGTATTAAACACTAAGAAAACTTGTAATTTCAATGAATAATGATATTTATATAAAAATATCTATTGCTACTTTTGTTCACTCAACAACTGATTAAAAACAGCACCTATTAGTTTATTTATTTATATTTAAAACATTAATGAATAGATGCTTGACAAAATGTCCGTTATATTCAAGTTAATATATATATTCAACCCATAGTTGGTTAAATTTCTTTTAGACTGCATAACAGAGAAGTGGATAGGCAGTTGGACTTCAGAATCGTAGTATGCGAGTTTGGATCCCAGTCGTTCCGTTCGTATTTTTATTTAGACTAATACCCTTGGGAAAGGTATGCATCCCAACATTCTCTTCCAGCTATTGGTAAGATAGTGATATTCAAGAAAACTGAGTGTGGACAAAAAATAAAAATGAATGTTCTTTTTAGACTGCATAACTGATAAGGAGCGCAGGATGAATGTCCGGGATTATGACATTTTGGATTCCAGTTACTACAAAAACTTGTTTTTTTTATCTCTAAATGCTAGCTTGGAAAGGGAACTAAGCCAATTTTTGTGAACATTTTCCCTAATCTTTAGCCAATGCATTATAGCTCTGCTAGTATATAAGATATTTGGTTGCTGCAAATTTTTAGGTCAGCTATAGACTCCTTTTTGCTTCTGTCTTCTTCCTTCCAATTTATAATCTGTAATGATGCATGCAAGAAATTTAGAAAAAAAAAAAATTTTTTTTTATCCCAGAGGATATCCTTTCTCTGTGGAGAAAAGGTATTTTTGAGGGATATCGGGTTTTATTGGCAAGAATTAGCAATTCTGATTTAGGTAGACATGAATTTTATCTTGTTTTCTTGTGTAGGTGTGATAGTTCAATTCCTGGAAAATGTGCTTCCAATTACATCTTTATATTTTCTTTTATATCTAAGTATACCAAATCAACTTCAGAGAAACTTTGAAAATGTATTCATATTCATACATACACTCAGAATGGTGATAATAGCTTTATCACAAAATTTACTATATCTCAACTATTTAGCTATGGATTTCAATGAAAAGTTCACGGAAATTTAGACTTATGGTGCTAATAATGATTGTAAAGTTTAAAACGAATACTAGTTTTAGTTTTTGAGAAATAAACATTTATGTAAATTTTACCTGTTTTGACTGAACGTCAGTAGTAGCCTTTTCATTGAAAAACCAAATATTTACAGTTTATACTATTTGAAGTTAAATATTATTTGAAATTAAACAACAGAAATGAGAACAATATGTATTGAGCAAGGAATCTTTCATTAAAAGTTTACATCGTACTAATACTGTTGGGAAAGGTATGAATCTCCACTTTCCCTCTAGCTATGGACCAAATAGTGTCATTAAAAAAACTGTGTGTACAAAAACTAACATTTACCAAAAATGACTGATCTCGGCATTAAATGACCTAAAATGGTTGATATGCTGTAAAAACAACAAAAAAAGTTTACAATTAATGAAAAAGTGTTTAATAACTTCAATAATCCTAGAATCCATCGAACTAGTTAGTTTCTTTATTGTAGAAGGTGGAACTGCCTTTGCTGCAGCAGTATCCACAAGTCAGATGTCAAGTGTACTGCCTTCTATCTGTATAAATGTCTCTTTTGAGAATGGTTTAAATCTGGAGAGCATGGTAGTCATATCAATTTCTCTCTATGGAACCCCAAAGAGGCTAAAATGCTGTGGTAGTAAAAGCAGAAAAAGATGTCATGCATAAAAATAAACTTTTCCAGCATGTCGTCCAGCCATGGATCCAAGTGTCCTTTAACATTTCACAATATGATGCAGATATAACTTTCAAGCCATCAGGTACTCAAACAGGACCTACAAATCTATCCCCTATGATACCAGCCCGAATCATAATGCCTCCTCCCTATTGTTGACACCTTAATCGTTGATGATGCTCATTTCAAGGAAGCACCCTGCCTTTACTCTAACCGTCAGGTCCATCAAAGATTGTCTTGGTTTTGTCGGTGAAGAGAACATTATTCATGTTGATCTTCATGTATTTCTCTTCCCATTCCATCCTCAAAATTTTATGTCTTGGGGTCAGAGGAGACTTGACAGAAGCAATGGGTCGAATGATGTCATTTCTTGTGGTTTTCAGGAAATCCAGCGGTGGTAAAAAAAAGATGTACATGTTTGCCCTGGTTTTTTACTCAGCTGATGCCCCACATTTGTCATATCTCTAGATGTAAGACGCCTTGAAAACCCAGCATCTGATCACTTTTTCCCAGGTGAAGGTTTCTTCAGGTATCTTCTCATTCTGTCAATATGGCATCTTATTTTCTCGGCAATAACATCAGAAGTGCCTTTGGCAGATTCTTTGATAATTTTGTTCTTGCTAGTTAGAGCTTTTTCACGTTCCATTGTAGCTGAATATACAAGAAGCTACTATAGTCGTTCACCTGAAAAATAGTAAAAAAAATGTTTAAATCTGCAATCAAGACAGCAAAATGTAAAGAAACTCAACAGAGTCAATGATTTCCCTTTAAATTTCATGAAATCTGTTCATGCAACATGAGATGAGACTTGATAATTTGTAAATCTTTATTCAAACTATTATTTTTAATTATTACCTTTACAATGTTTTCGGCAATTCTGCCTTCAGGTGATCAAGTTTTCCTGTACATGGTCTGGTCCATCTGTGTGCCAATTTGATGCTGTTCACTTTGATTTGTAATGAATTTAAGGTTTTTGTGAAATATATTTGTAAACCCAGTAGATATAATACATTATTCTTTTAAAAAGTCCAAATGCATGTAACATTTTTATTTATTTACATTCTTTGTGTTTACTTTTATTTTATCATAACTTATACCATGTCCTGCTAGTCACCATTGTATTATTAATGGAGTTAAAGAAAATATGCATGCATATTAGGATAAACTTATTTTTAGGGTGAATTAAGAAATAATTTACCTTGTTGCCAAACTAGCTAGTCAAAACAGTTTGTTTTTTTTAGTGAATTAAGCGTAATTCAGCTAATGCTGCTGGAACCTCATTTTATTAGATTTGCAAGCAGTGTAAAGACTAGTCTTTTCAAGTAATTGATTAAATAAAATCCCAGTTGAGTTTAAAAAAAAAAAAAAAATTGTAGTTTTATGTAAAATGAGAAAGACGGATTTTGTTTTTCATCTTCACAGAATACAAATATGACTTATTTATCAAACACATGAAGGTTATTGATATCCTAGTAATTATGAAAAATGAATAAGGTCAGTTTACAGAGATTTCTCGTTTCTAAAAATTCTATTGTAAGTTTGCGTAATATTAGTGTTATTCCAAGGGGAAGTAACTTCAGTAAATTTATCTTTATTTCAAGGGAAGTAATTCCAGCTATAAATTAATTTGCGAACTGGCATTTCAAAATGTTGAGAATTATACAAACGAAAAGGATTTTTAAATTTCTTTTATTTCATAAAAAAATATTTACAAAGTTTGTGTTAATTGTATTAGAAAAACAATATCGAGCTAGTAACAATTAGAAACAAAAGGCATAAACGATTTAAAAAAAAAAAACAAAAACATTTTGGCTACTATATACAAACAAATGAGGAAATATATGTAGCCATGGAATTTCACTGTCAATAGTTTACTCATTCTTTTAATATTTAGATTTACAGCTGTTGGGGGATATTTTTGGCATTTATTTTTAATATTGGAAAGATAATGCATTCAAATCTTCACCGGGAAGGTTTATATATTTCTGATTTTGTATCAGCCAACAAATAAAACAACACATTTAATTAATTTGTTTTGTCATTTGTTATAATTGAAAAAAAAAAAAAACAACATTTTTTTCTATATTAAGATGAAACTTCAAAAATGGTATTAGGAGAGATTCATAGAAATTATATCAACATTAAAGTTTTCTTTCTTATGCAACTTAGATAAAAAAATTATTCTATCTATCAAAATGGCTAGATAAACTATTTTTTCTCAATAGATAGCCTTTTAGATTACTTATGAAGAAATGTAAAGTGAGAAAAATGATTTTTTTGTAATAATATATAACATTTCAAATAAGTAATATAGGTGCTAGTTTTAAACAGTTGTGTCGCAACAGGACCATAAGGCTACCGTACGGGTGACCTCAGTTGACCTCTATATAAAAAGAGGTGACAGGAAGTCACTCACTGGGAGTCAGTTTGAAGCAGACAGGTTAGATAGACTCCAGCAGCAAATTGGGCAGCGCATGTGACTTGAGAAACTATCAGAAAATAAAGGAAAATGTGAATTCACAGTCCTCTTGTTTATGTCTTCTCTGGAGAATTTTTCGTATTCCAGCCAAAAGAGCAGTCACTTTCCTCTGCCTGGATTAGGGGGTAAGTATTGTATTAACCAAGGTAATATTTCTATATTTGGATGGGGCCAGAAAACGAGACCCCAAGGCTGGACTCTTAGAGTAGAGACCATAAAAGAACTTTTGCAATTCTTGAGCCCCTCATCCCTTCTCGTTTTTGTAATAAGTAATTTTTAATTTCTACAAATTTCGAAATTTAGACATTTCATTCAAAAAAAGAAAAGTAATGGAATTATAAAAACCCAATCAAGATAATAAATATAAATGTTTGTTTTTTTCATCATTCTATCTCTAATATCTTTAAAGAAGCCAAGTGCATATCTCTTTCTCTCTCATATAATTAAAAATCCTTTGGACTTTTATAAAAATAACAAAATAAATATTTAAAAGAAAAAAAAAAAGGCACAGTTTTTTTCAAGATCACCAACTAGATCAGTTAGATTGCAGAAGATCCATATAAACATATTTTTTACTCTATAAATGAAAAAGATTGACAAGGATTTTTTTTTTTTCAAGTAGTGACTAAAGAAGTCAAAATAACTGTCGATTGAGATTTGAATTTTTTTATGCAAGGGAGTTGTCATTCTTGAATTATCAGGGGAGACAATTCCTGAATTGTAAAGACTAAAGATTCGATGACAATGCTGTTAAATACATTCATGGCTAGTTTAAAGTATGATGTAAGAGATGGTGTAAAAAGTACAAACTTTATACGTGGAGTATTATTAAAAGAAAAAAAAAAAAGGAGAAAAAGTCAAAATCTACAATACAAATGAATGAAGGTAAAGAGATTTCAGAAATACAGGGTTAAAGTTGAAACTCAGTCACTGTGGAAAAAAAAAAAAAAAATCTTAGTTATTGATTACATGTAGACAAACAGTGATCCTAGGATGAAACACAAACAAGACACAAAATTTGAGTTCAGTATCTTGGTAAGTCTTTGAAAAATTTGATGAAAGAAGAAAAAAAAAAATTTCTTCTACTTAGTATTCCTCTCCCATCCCAATTTACTAAGCATTATCACGCAAATTCTGAAAATAGCTTCTTCCATTATTATTTTTTTTTTATAAACTAGAAACTATATGATCAATACCATAACCTTACAATTTATTTAAATCTTATTTGAAATTCTTTTCAATGCTGGATAATGAGAGGCTTCCTCCAGAAGTGTAGTCATTTCTGATTGGGATTCATACTGTTCCCAAATCAAAAAGCTTATGTAAAATATTCAAAGTTATGAGCAAAGAAAACCTTATTTATAGATTTGAGCGTGTATGATAAAGAAAAAAAAATTTAAGTCAATCGTGATTAAAAGCTTATTTTAACAGTCATCTTTTTCTCACTATTTAGTGATGACAAAAAAAAAAAATTTTTTTAAAATGTAACAATTTTAAGCAACAATTCAGGTTTGAGAACCTTGGCAAATAGATTTACTAATAATATTCATGAAATTTACTTGGGCACAGAATTGGAAAGAATTCAATTTTTTAAACCATAGAAAATACAAGATCTCCCAGAATTAACCAAATTCTCAGGCTATCATCTCAAGTAAATAAATTACAAATCGTTAATTTGATACAAAAGGTCATTTCTAGTCAAATGAACCACGGTTTTAAAAATAACAAGGTTGGTGGTGATTTTGGTTTTTTTTTTTTTTTATGGCACATCAATTTCTTTGGTTATTTAGTGCCAAAAGTGTTGTTTGGGAATTGCTTTGTGTGAGTAGTTGTTCTTGGGATCTTTATGAAGGAGTTATTAAAAATAACAAGGAGATGCTACAAAAACGTTTCAATTGACCGAATCAATTTAAGGAAGCCTTTACTAGATTTTTTTTGTGTGTGTGTGTGGAAATTAGTTCATACAAGGTTCATGAATTGATGGCTTCTTGGTCTAGATTTAGCTAATGAAATTCAAACATAAGCATTGAGGTAGAATAACATCTTTAGTTAGGCTGTCAAAATAAGAGAGGAGAATCGTTTTTTTCAAAAACCCAGTCTGACAGAGCAAAAAACTTAAACAGGAGAAATTAGTTTTTTTTTTGTGGGGGAGATCTCAAAGATAGATGGAGGAAACAGAAGTATTCATAATTCTTTGTAACATTGATTAGTCTGAAGAAAATTTGAAAAAAAATTCGAAATTAAAAAAACAGAATTCTTTTTAAAAATTGCATAAAATTCTAGATTGTTGACCAAGAATGTGTCAGAAGGACAATTAAGTTTAACTTTAAGATAATTATTGCCATTTTTATTTGAAAAGAAAAAAAAACAGGAAAATATTTTGACTTTGATTAATTTTTAACTTTTCTTTTTTATCATTCATATTTAACATTTGATCAATTTTATTTTTTTTTCCATAATAGAAAAAAAAAAAAAAAAAAAAAAACCGTGAAGAGCAAAAAAACACACAATGTTAAAAAATACTTTGGGGAAAAAAATGAAACCATTCGTAATGAAAGA
>JAYKTE010501277.1:0-10010 GCA_036873565.1 Xipholeptos notoides | reverse complement strand
ATACATACATATATATACACGCATGCGTATGTATATGCATATATATGCATATATATGTATGTGTGTTTATGTGTATGTATGTGTGTGTGTGCTTTTAATCAATTAAAAAAAAACAAGAATTGAAATTTGGAACCCAGCCTTAGGAATAAATAACCTATGTATCTACCGAGCTACGAATCACAAACTCTAACTTTAAGCGTTTATTCTAGTATCTCAATACTGTTAAGGAACCTTGACATCGCTTTAATATAATATTGCTTAAGTGTCGGAATGCAGTTTCCATTATATATAGACTCATATATTAATAATGATATCAAAATAAATAATATAATACAGACATGTTTGTTTATTTATCTATACTGCGTCTGGCTTTGAAAATTAAAGTCAAATAAGTGAATCATCCCGCATCATCGGGACTCAAAACTCATATTGTCACATTGCCTTCATTATTTTTGGATGCTTTAACAACCGAGCCGAGCCATTAATGCTACTTTACATACTTTTATTTTATTTTCTGACCTTAATCATTAAAACCTGGAAATATAAAGTAGATTTTTATTAACTGAATAGTATCCTTATTTGAAATAGTTCGTTGTGTTAATTAAAATATAAAATTTAGTTCTAAATTCCTCAGGAAAATAAAAATAAATTATATATTCAAATGTAAGATTCATTGAATTATTGTTAAAAACGTTTTTTAATGGGCATACACAGCAGTTCATTTTGTCTATTAATGTATAGAATTAAGTTTTAAATGAATTATATGTATAAAAAAGAATGTAGTATTCAAAAGTAAAATGTATCAAATTACTTACATCACGCGTTATATCTAACGGCTATGGACACTAGATTGAATTAGTTACTTTTGTTAATTAATGTTTATAATTTAGTTTGAATGAATTGGATGGAAAAATAAAAGCAATATTTAAAGATACAAATATTGGATTATTTTAAAACCCGTTTTTAATGGGCATATGCAATTACAACAACCACAAACACAACAACAACAACAACAACAATAATAATAATAATAATAATGATGATAATAATAAAGACAAAGTAAAAGACAATATATAAAACAAAAGATCTAGTCAACAAAGATCAATTAGTTTGTGCGTGCGTGCATGTGACCCTGGCACTTAAACGTGCTTTAATTATCCGTTTTAAACTAAAAAAAATAAACTGATATTGAAATCTATGAATTTCATACAAATTATATTTGATTTGTTTCATGTCTCTTTTTCTAAATTTCTTATATCACTGGTTTTAAACTGTTTTTGTTTACTCTTTTCGAAATATAAAATACTATTTAAATTCCCTGATTCAACTCTTCATTCAATCAACACTATTAACTCTACTACTACTCCTCAAAACACAACTACTCTTACTCTTACGGTACATTCATCTCACATCATAATAATGCCTTCTCTCTCTTTTTGACCCCTCTATTTTTAGAATAGTTTTCTAGGTCCTCTTTCTTTTTTAATACTAACTCAATACTGGAGTTCCCCTATTCATTTTTTTTTTTTTTTACTGTGACAAAAAAGGGTGAAATGCCGTAAAACAAAATTAAACAAACCGGTAAAGGCTTTCCAGATATATACCTTTTTTCCTTATTTCAATTAATACAATATTTCTAAAAATTCAAAACTTATTTACCAGTGTGCCTAGACTCGTAAAATCTCATCGGCGCTGCCGCTGCCCGAAATTTAGAAGGATTCATAACAATAATATAAACAAAATCTATGTGCGTGCCTGTGTGTTCGTGAGCCTTTGCTATATGTTCGTGTGTCCACGAGAAATGATCACAATGCCACCAACTCTGGATAGGGGATCTGCTTGTCATCGTCCCCGCCGTCGTTATCGTTGTCATCATTGCTAGCCGAGTCGGACACAATAGACAGACATGCGGACCATGCACCAACCTGGAAGAGACTGTGATAAAATTAATACCACTACTGCAGAAATGACTACCGCAACTATTACAGCCACTACTACCATCACAGGTGGATATTTATTTTTACTACATGCACCTTTTCTGATCAATGAAGAACTAAGCCCATAAAAAACTGCTTGTCTTGTCTTTTGTTTGAAATTACGCTGCTGATTTATGAAGATATAGGAGTTACTTGACTTTTACTAAACAATACTACACAACACAACAAGAAAGGCCATGTGCGCCTGTGTTATGTATAGAAATGCATTTACGAATAGATGTAAATATATTTATTCTAAAAGAAAAATGATGGATAAGATGCTAAAAGCACTTCATGGCTTTTGTCACAGATAAGACAAGATTAAATAATACACAGGAAAAAAAGTAAACCTTGTGTGCTACTCGATACAATACATGCTGATGCTCTCCTCGCTCCTTTCCTCTTTGTTTATATTTTAGCACAAACAATGGAATAAAAAATGAAAACAACAAATAGATAAATACGTAGATTTTAGAATATCAACGTTTGATTCATTGAACGTAAATTGATTTTATAATAAATAGTAATTATGCTTAGAAATGAAAAATATATTTACAAATTCTGGCAAGACTTTCGATTAATTAGTCTTTCATTTTATATTTCATGACTTTTCTGTTTTGATTATTTTATTATCAATTTTTGTAACCACTAACACACGAACACGAAAACTATCTCTCTCTCTCACACACACACACACACACACACACACACACACACACATAACCATTTAAATTCAGACACACCTACAGACAATAACAAACTCCCCAACACATAGATACAAACATAAACTCACGCACACATAATCACAATAATAAACACACACACACATACACACACAGCGGAGAAACTGACACATACATACAAAAACACAATAGAGGCACACTAACACAGAAAACACTCTCCCACATCTATTTACACATACATACATACATACATACATACATACATTCTATCACAAACACAGACACGTACACATGCAAACTCATACCCTTATACACGCAGACACTCACCCATACTGTCACACACAGCGGACATATTCACATCTTCACACACGTGTATGTGTATATTTAACTGTATATAAAAAGCAAACACATAAACATTATTAACGAGAAAAAAAATTCCTCCCATTATAATTAATAGATAAATAGTTGAATATTGATATTTTGAAGATATAGAATACAATTACTGAATGATAAATACAGACTATATCCCGGATAACACCGAATTAATCGAACGTCTTTCAATCAAACAAGACAATAGAATAAATAACTAAACAAAATAAGGATTCAAAGGAAAGTGAATATTGATTTCTTATGAAAAATCTTGGATTATTACAGAATTCGCTTTGTACAAAGGATCATCAACGCTGCTTGCTTATTCATTGAAGGATTCTAAACTTTATTTAATGAACTAACTACCCATGAGCTTGGGTAAGTAAAATTGTCAATTGGAGATGGATTCAGATTGTTGTGAATTGGATTAATATTTACAAATATGGATTATTATTCAACAGCAGAAAAGAAAAAAACTTTGAAGGATTTAAAGAGAGTTGAAAAGTTATTGTTATTTATTTTACTATTTTTTTTATAGCCTATCAAATTAAACGCACAATTATTTGAACCTTAAAAATATTCAATCTTTTAGAATTTTATCCAGGTTTCAGTCAAGATTTATTATCAAGATAAACATATAACCAAAAAAGTTTTATTTTTCATGGGGATAAGAAAATAAATAATTCCCTAAAAATATTTGCGTAGAAAAGAAAATGAAACAATAGAAATACATAAATAATATAATTATAAAATAGAATAAAATAAATAAAATATTGATGTGAAAATAAAATTCATATAAACAAGAAAATAATAATATAAAATATAAAAATGTAAGTAAAAAAGGGAAAGAAGTTGTGATTTTTCGCTGTGATAAAAAAAAATTAATTGCCCCAAAATATTCAATCATACAAGAGAAAAAAACCCAAATAGAAATATCGAATCAAAGTCGACTCTACATTATTATAGATAATCGAAACACTGGCACTTTTTACAATTCAAATTTGAATAATTAATAAACCAGCGAATGTCACAATTTGTTTAGTTTCGACTCCAAGGGATTTAGATCAGCAAGAAGCAAATATAAAAATGTATACATAAATTCATATTTGCTTTTATATATTTGTCTTTAAATTTGCATGAATAAGAAACACATTTCGAACATCCAGGGACTCGCATATTGACTTTAGGCTCGTAACAAAAAATCGATATTTGAAAAAAAAGAGATAAAACTCGTTTAAACTTCTCCTTGTATTTTATCTTAACCAAAATGAACATATTCGAAAAAAAAGAAGAAAAACAAAACAAGACAGAACAAAAATAAAGAACCACCCCCCAAAAAACCATTTAAGGAGAAATTATATTGAGAAATTGAATGAGAGATATCTATAAAATATTTCTGCTATAGATATTAACATTTAGAGAAGCTAAAATTGCTGATAGAATCGTTTTGGTTGTTTTGGTTGTTCAGGAAAATATTTACGAAAAACAATCACAGTTAATACATTCCAAATTTGAGTAATGGTTTTTTTTATTGATAAATATACGTGTCTGATAAATTATTTTCCAAAATACATTTCTTAGAAGTTTAATGAGGAAACAGACCATTGTAGAATAAAATTAATCTTAAATAATTAAACGGTTTAAGTAGAATAGGTTCTGTTTAATAGCATCTCAATTTTTCTGTATTCGAACTGAATGACACACCCTCTCCCAACCGGCTATCCACCCCTATGCATTCACTCCATCACACCAACCTGAAGAAATATTTGCTTATTAATGTGTTAAAAACGTCCTTGAATGAAATCCCTCCGTTGGGTTAGGATTGAATGTCTCAGAATTATCTAAAAAAAAAAAAAACACTCTATCAACAACAGGAAGCCCGAACTAGTAGAGAGGAGTCTTTAGGTCCTTGGGAATTCTTTTGGCAGCAAAGCTGGAGCATTGTAAAAGCCTGGACTCCAGAATCGTATTATACGAGTTCAAGGCCGATTCAAAACCATATCATTAACTTTCAGCTTCCACGGTTAGGTTAGACTTGTTAACTTGGGGACGTAACTCATCTAGGAAAACAGTTACTCCCGAAAATTCGGTTAGGCCATCAACTTAATGTGAGTAAGTCATCTAGGTGTAGAACAACACTAAATGCAAAAAACCCAGGAGTATGATATGCACGTAAAACTGGCCTTGTGCCTAACATGCTTTCATATTCGACCAAATATACATTTTATATATCGTAACTCAAGGTCCAACTTTATAGAATATTAGAGAAAAAAGGTAAAAGTTTTGCATTGTCAGTAGAAAATATTTGAATAAACTAGTTGAGAGAAAACTACTAAAGTATTTTAGTTTATAACATTAGAATTAATTCTGAAAAAAGGAAAGATCATTAAGTTTTTGAAGACAATTGTTTTAAATGGAAACGACTTGAGGAATTATCTCTCTCTATCTCTCTCTCTCTCTCTCTTTCTTTCTTACCCGTCTCGTTTTCATCTTCTCTCTTTATATACATATATATATATACCTGTCTCTCTATTTCTTTCTACCTCACTCTATTTATCTCCATATCTGTCTCTCTCTTTCTTCCTCCGTCTCTGTCTTTGCTTCTTTCTCTTTCTCTCTCAATATGCGTGTGTGTGTATGTATGTGTGAGAGAGTCTTTATGTATTCGTGTGTGCGTGTTTGAATGTGTATCTTTTGGATACAAATAGAAATTAAAGAAAGAAAGAGAGAAAGAATATACAAAAAAGAAGAAAAAAAATTGAGGTATTCATCTACAAAAATATATATAATCTAATATGCATTATTAATTAATATCTATTCTAACTTGTCATGAAAACTATTAATAATAAAAACAAATTCAAAAGATGTACTGCAATGGAGTGCACTGGTAATTGTTATATTTAAAAATACATCACATACCCATAAATTGCATTAATTGTAATTAATATAATGATTTAAGACACAATACATAATATTGAAATAAGTAGTATGATAATATCAAATTGAATAATAGAAATAATTTCCTCTTTAATTAACAACTTATAAATAACTATTTTAAAATTCAAAAATAAGAAGAGTACCGTGTTTTTTCACCGATTTTTTACATTGAATTCCACCAGTAGTAGGCTATGGGCCCAATTATGTTTATCACAGTTTTCTTTCTGTGACTAAACTTAGGCTGGGAGAACAAACATAGGCAAACGAATGCCAATAATACCCTGTACAACATACCACTTTTCTCCAAGTGCAGATGTTGCACATATGCGATAATCTAATTTTAACAACACTTTAATAAAACGATAATGGATGCGTGAAAATATTGTCGAAGTAATAAAAAGCTGAATTGTAATTGGTCAGCTTTCAATATTTTAACTTCCAAGTTGTAGATTAAAATCAAAATAACAAAATGAATGATACAATTAAATTTCCCTTAGAAAAGTTAAAGAATAATTTCTTATGATTTATACACAGTATTGGAAACAACCCCACTTCTCCAGTTTTACCGTTTTTTTTTGTCTGGTGACAAAACAGCCTATAACTCAATGAGTAGTATTAATAGTTAATATTAATAACACGTATTTTATTTTTTCTAGTGTTTAACGTGCTGGGTGAGATCAAAGACTTAAATTAAATGAAACGGAAACAGTTTCCAAATAGATTTTCTATCTATTCCGCAAAACCTTTCAAAACAGAACTCAATTAACTGTCTTTAGTAGCATTGTCAGGGTTCCTTACGAACAAAAAAGGGGTTTCTAGTATTTCCATTAAGGAGATACACATACAGGCTTCTTCTTGATTTTCTACTTCTAATTCTTCTTTCTCCTAGTTGTTCCTGTGTGCGTCTCTTGAAGCACTCGGCAGCATCTGCAGCAGCAGTAGCATTGAATCTTCTTTCTTCCCTTTTTCCTTATATTCTTCTTCTTTATTCATTTTCTTTCTTTTTCTCGTTCTTTATTCCCCTTTCCCTACTAGAAGTTCGCCGAGTCCTTAACGTGCGTCACACAATAACGACACAACAAGTCTGTGTACCGTATTCCGAACGGGAACTTTATTTGCAACACGTGCAATTCGAAAAGCGGCTAACAAACGCTACCGCGGCTACTGATACACACAGACAAACACTCACAGTCTCCCCCCCCATCTCTCTCTCTCTCTATATATATATATATATCTCTGACACACACACAAACAAAATAACACTAACACTCTCCATCTCTCACTCGCTTCTTTCTTCATATGTCATTACAAAACCAAACAGTCTAAGAAAAGGAAAAAAAAACAACAACAAACAAACAAAAATACATGCAACGACAAGGATATGAGCACAGGATCATTGCCAGTGGACTATCATTTGACTTATCTAGCGTGTGGCATTTTCGGGCCATTACATAACAAGAGACCACCATAATAATAAGTATCTGTTTTTTTTTAAGTTTAAATATTCCTAAATAACCTTAATCTCCAGTTTTAATCATGCTACGGCATTTAGAGAATCTAAGATATATTAGAGACTATGAACATTTTAAAAATCCAATAGATACCCGTTATCAAACGCATTCATAATAACGATATAACATTATTACATTAAAAATCAAGAAAAAGAGTGTAACAGCAATCTACCCCTTCTCTCTATTTCTCTCTCTCCCTCTCTCTCTATATATATGTATATATATATATAAATATTTATCAACCTTTCTATATGTCTATCAATCGTTCTTTTTTAAATCTTTTTTTCTATCTTTCTATCAATTAATATTTCAATCAATCAATCAATCATTCTATCTATCTATCTATCTATCTTCTTATCCATCGCTCTATCCGTCTACCTCTCTATAACTATCTATCTTTATATCTACCCACTTATCTATCTATCCATCTACTTACCAATCGTTTCAACTATCAATCCATCCCTATATTCTAAATTTATTTCTTTTATATCTATCTATATAGTCAGCTATCTATCCTTTGTCTGTCTGTATGTCTGTCTGTCTAGATCTTTAATCAATAGTTCCCAATTATCTTAAATAGACCGTGTCTATTTCAATTATTGAAACATATAAATTGCATCCCATGAACTAGCAAAAAACATGCAGCAATTGTCTAATTAGATATACTTAATGTATAGACTAGTTATAAGAGCTATGAAATAAATCTATTCAAAGACAGTTTTCTTTCTACTGAAAAAGAATAAGAATTTTAATCTCTTAACAGAAGAAATAAATTCAAATGATTAATAACACTTATCTCTTAATTGATTCAAGAGTTGTTGAATAGCCCTGTTGTTTAAAACTGTTGCAATTCTTCTATTGATAACAGGTTATCGTGATCTAAAGTGGAATAATTGCGATAACATTAACTTTCGAGCCACTTAGAATTTTTTACAGTATCATTCATAAGTTTGTGATATATATATATTTCTTAAATTCTGAATCGGGTAAGATTAATTATGACTTAGAATATTCTGGTCAGAACCACATGCATTTGATTGATTGATTATTTTTACAGCATATCAACCTTTTTGGTCATTTAATGCGGAGAACGATCATTGACATCAATCATCTTTTATTAGCCCTTAGCGGGGGGGTATTTGGAGATTCAAACCTTTCCCAAGAGTATTAGCCCGAATGTGAACGTAACGGAAAGACTGGGCTTCGAACACGCGTATTTACGATACTAAAGCCCGAATGTTAATTCATTATCACCAGTGATTTCTCCCCCTAAAGTATTTGAAGAAAATGGTTGAATATAGGTTGAATAGATTATATTTCGATTTAATGTTCTATTCATCAATATTTAATTTCGCCTAGAGTTTGTTGAATTCAGATATTTAAGCTTATAAAGCAGTTTTATTCAGTGGAAAATATTTATTTATAAATAAGTTTTATATATAATTAACTATCCAACAAATATTTAAATTCGCTTTAAGCTTGTTGATCAGATATCTAAGTTTATGAAGAAAGTTTTCATCCTATAGAAGAAAATAATAAATATATTTATGATTCATATATGATGATCAATTCATCAAATATATAAATTCACTTATAGTTTGTTTAAATATTATATTTAAGTTTATAAATCATTTTTGTTATACAGAAATGAAATAATCTTTGGAAAACTTTTTTTTGTTGGTTTTTCAATGAAAAACAGTTCTATATTTTGTTTGAAGAAGAACTGTTTAGAACTGTTTGCTAATAAAGAGTTTAGAAGAATTGAATATTCAAATTATATTTTTTATCCATCTATCTTTCTATTAGCCTAACTATTTATTTATCTAACTATATACTTATAAATATAACTAAAGTTACTAAACATACTATCCATATATTTATCTATTCAACTATGTAATTATCTATTTATCTAACTATCAATCTAAATATAACTATTTATCTATCTATTCAATTATTTTAAATTTGTCACTATTTCCAATTTAGCTATCTATTGATCTATTTCTTCATCTATCTATATATCTATATATCTATCTATCTATCTATCTATCTCTCACCCTTTATCGATTTATTTATCAAGTTATATATTTAAATCATTTTTTTTTAAATAAAAGAACCGTTTTTTAATATTCAAACGTAATTAATTACCATTCCTAACTATTAATCTCACCCATCAATTTCAAATTTTATTTCTCTTGTTCTCTTTCTTCTGTATTTCTATTATGGATCATTTTTGTTAAGGTTCTATTTTTGAATATATTTAAAAATACTTTCTTAACGAATTTAATTTTATCGTACATTAACCAGCTTTTAAAACCTCCTAAATTGTGCATTATTTCACCAAGTTCTAATTCTAATAAATTCCTTACGGTTTTATTTATGAATGTCTATTTTTTATTTGATTCATCATTTATTTTTAGATAGATAACATTTTATCGTAAATCTAAATCACGTTTTAACGGCTCTTAAGTTGTACGGTAATCATTAACTTTGTTTAGGTTTTATTTATAAAAATGTGTCTTTTTTTCACTATTAAT
>JAYKTE010501166.1:0-10010 GCA_036873565.1 Xipholeptos notoides | reverse complement strand
CCAGCCTTTGGTGAGCGTGCCTTATTCCAATATGGGGGATCGATTTACTATAGCTTTGAACGTAAAAGTGAGCACCCTCCCCAAAAATGTCTAAATATTTTTTATTTACCAATTTTTTTTATAATCTGGTATATTGGTGTCCAATCGATAATATTCCGCAGAAATTTTTTTTTAAAATGACCCCCCCCCCCGAATTTATGGGGGGGGGGAATCAATGTTCGACATGTCGAGGTCCAGGTCCACTCTCCACTCCAGGTCCACCCAATTTTTCATAGTTTTAATAAATAAAACGAAAATTTTCGCTGCACATGCACACATCTTTTGTATGTTTTTTATTTTGGTATGACCTGTCAGTTTAGCAGTAGCACTAGCAGTAGCACTAGCAGTGTTAAAGGAAATAAGTCTCGCTTAGATAAATGGCTAATTTTGTTACTTTATTAAATACACCTACCTCTGGTAGTACCAGGTTTTCCTCACCCCCACCAATGTCATGAAACAGCACATAAAATGCACAAAAATAATAATTTTATCGTGTGCTGATTTTATTTGATAAAAAAAACTTTTAGAATAAATCAATAAAGTATATTTAAAACGTATAGAATGTAATTTATTAATTTTTTAAAGTTAAATCTGTGTGTTATGTTGCCTGTCCTGTCGTTTGTGCTTTTTTGTGTGTTGTTTGTTTGTTGTTAAGTTTGGATATTTACGAAAAAAATCAACAGATAAACAATGAACATGCATTCGATAAATTGTTAAATTCCGCAAAAAATTGCAAAAGTGATAATTTTTGTAAAAGCTTTTTGTGCCTTATTTTTATTTCAAGGTTCCAATTTCCTTCGCATAATTTTCCAGATAAAACTTATTGGACGTTTAATTATTCGGGATATATTTTCTGCCGACACCGAAAAATTCCTTTAAACACAATTTTTACTCTTAAGAAAACACCGTAAAAGCAATAATTAAAAAAAAATTATTTAAAAAAAGTTAGATTAGGTTTCAGAATTCGAAAATGATTTTTACGGTGAGTGATTATCCTAATTTCTAAACATCAAAATAAGATTTATAATATCTAATAATAGATTTTAAAGTTAATGCTAGTTTTACGTCCACATTAAACTCAAAACTCCCATTTTTTTTCACTGATGATACTCCTTCCAATCTGAGTTCCCTAAATTTTAAGCATACGAAAATAATGACCGGTTCCCCTACAAAGGCTAACGCGAGGGCAGATAGCATTTTTAATCCAAATTGTTGAATGGTGGGTCAGGGTGCACTCACTCACTGCACAGTCGTAGTGCAAGTGCACCCTGCTGCACTCTCACCCACCATTCATTCATCAACAATTTAAATGTCGCAGAAAAAAATGTGAACAAATTTTAAAAAATGTTATCTGCCTTTGTTTGGTCATTATTTTCGTATGTTTAAAATTTAGGGAACTCAGATTGCAAGGAGTAGTAAGTCTTTTTTCACTTATTCAGTAGCTTTAAACTTTACTGACTCCAATATTTAAATTTCTAGCCTAAAATTAAGAATAATAGTTTTTACCTAGTTTAAAAAAGCAACAGCAATTAATTCACTCGAAAATGGTGGGGTCCCGGGTGGACTCAGTACCATATCAATGAATTCATTATTTCAAGGAAAAACTTATATCACTTAAAAATGAATTTAAACTGACTCTAGAATTAACCCTATGAATTCATTTTTACGCTGGGCGGTGTGTGTGCGCATTCGCATTTATTCCAGTTTAGTTTTTTAAAATAAAATTATCCTTTTTTTTTCTAAATTCTCTATTAAATTAATCATAGAAAGTGTTTTAGAAAACCGCTGTGTCTAAAACAAAAGAATGTCGTTTTTCATTGAAAGGATTATTCCAATAATTTAAAATAATTGATTTATTTCGACACAAATGAATGAAAATGCCACTGGCCTGGCAGTCAGAAGCGTTCGTTCCATTCATTTCCAATTTCACCTTGGAATTTACAATTTTCAAAAGAAAAATTATTTTACCCAAAAGTAAAATAAAACAAGGAGGAGCACAGCATTGCCTATCCACTGCCCCAAGTGGACTTCCCCACTACTGAACATTTCATTAAACTTTTTCCTTCATTTAACTCAATAAGAAATCATTTGTTAATAATTTTAAAGTAAATCAAACATCTTTTTTTACGTTTTTAGGAATACTTGTGACTATGACTGATTATTCATATTTGAGAAGGAAAAAGAAAGAGGCACTTTTTCTATACCTTAAGGCAAATGTAATAATAGCTACCTGGGTAATATGCCAGTTAAAATTTATGGGTTTAACTTTTACGAATAATTTAATAAGATTTATTATTAAATATTGCATTTTTTCATACATTTCATTTAAAACCAAATCTTATACATTAATTAACAAAACAAACTAATTCAACTAATTATTGAAAATTTACTTTGCAGAGTGTTAATGATTAAGGACAGAAAATAAAATAAAATTCTGTGCAACAGTCAGCACTAATGGTTTAGTTGGTAGAGCATCAGATTCTTTTAATCTATCAAAACTATGTATATGTAATTCTGATCTAACCCTTTTTTTTTTTTTGTGAAGACTATCATGTCTGAGTAATGATACGTCAACTGTCACCCACTGTCCAATCCCAGATTCGGTCTGGTGTGGCTATTACAAGTGTCACACAATGTGTAGAAGAGTTACTATTGAATGCTGTGGATGCAAACAGTAAATGTATTGCCATCCGAATTGATTTGTCTCGTTTCCGAATCCAAGTAGTTGATAATGGAACAGGTATTGGAGCCGATCAACTGGACAAAATTGGAGAAAGGTAAGTCTCAAATTTACATACTAATCTCAGGATTTTTTAAAATGAAAGATCCTCACTGCTAATTCTCTAGATATTTGTTCAATGGTTTGCTAAAACTTTCTTCTTGACACTGTTGTGCTTAGTAGCATTGCAGAATGCGCCTCGTGGCCCCTCTATCTACAAAATACAACTTACACAGCCCCCAATCAAACTGAAGGCTTCTACCGGAGATTATACAATGAGAGAGAAAGTGAGACGGGTTGATAGACGTATATATCAACATAGAAGTATGATAATAATTTTCCAGTTAATCTTAATTATTTTGTTATTTTTTTTTTCCATTATCATTGATCTGCGAAGCCAAGGAGCCTTGCAGCTCCTATGGAATTTGCCGCCGTCTCTTTGCAATTATGGAGCCTGCAAGGCCTCTAAGAATGGCTTTGTTCTTAGATAATACAATACTTCAATTATTCAAAATATTTTCCTTTGATTCAATATTTAGTTTTGTTGATCCTTCATTAATATCAACATAAAAAAGGATTATTCACAACTTGGATAGTTTTAAAGAAATTAGTAATGCTTTAATTTTGGACCTTTTTTGTTATCTGTCGTACTATTAAGAACTGTCGTCATTTGTGTTTACTGTGTTGTCTAATTATCTCCCTTACTGTATACTCTCTTATTAGTTCATTAAAGCCTATTTTCTAGGTAGACGTGTCTTTTGTTCTCTCTCTCTCTTCACCACATTATCCTGCAGTGATTGCTTTAAATCTAACAATAGAAATACATATATTTTTAGGGTCATTACAATGCATTTTTATAGTAATCAATTATAATGCATATAAAAATGAATTAGAAATTATTAATAAAAATTAGGATTAGTATTAATCATAATGCATCATTATAGTAATAGATTGTAATACATTCTTATAGTAATCACTTGTAATGTTTTTTCTTTTAAATCAATATTCATTTATATTTGAAGCCTCTTTTTGTTGCCTCACAAGAAAAATGTTGGCAAAATTTGGACAGTCTCAGTTTCAGGATAGGTTCTTCCCTAATTACATTGTTACTAACTTTCTCTCTCTCTCTCTCTCTCTCTCTGTCTGTCTCCCTCTCTCTCTCTATTTTTTGTATGTGTGTATATACACACACATACAAAAAATACTGTAAAATGATCTATTGTTAATCATTCTCAGTTTCAGGTGCCAAATTTATTTTATTATAAATATTGATATTAATAGAGATTGACTAAGTATATTCTAATCTATTTGTACCTGATGAGATTTTAGTTTTAATTGATGTCATTTTAAAACATTCTGCCAACTGGATTTATGATCAGAATACAAAACCTTATATTTTTCTGTCAATAGGTATTCAACAAGCAAATGCCACAGCATTGAAGATTTGGAATCACTTAGTCAATACGGTTATCGTGGAGAAGCTTTGGCTAGTCTTCGTGATGTTTCCTATATTTTGGAGCTGACATCAAGAGCACATTGCTCTGCACACACTTTTTGCAAAATCTTTCAACAGGGTAAACCCCTGGATGCTTCAGAATCAAAAGTCCATCGTCCAAGCCCAGGCACAACAGTAACTGTGCACAACATTTTCTATAACCTCCCTGTTCGTCAAAAAGCAATTAGTGAAACGCTAGAGATGGAAAATATTTGCCATCGTGTTGAAGCATTGGCCTTAATGCAGCCATCTGTCTCCATAACTTTGAGAAATGACATAACTGGATCAATTTTGATTCAAACTCACAAGACAAATAGTCCTTTAGTGACATTCTCATATCTTTTTAACCACACAAAAACTCAAAGCCTGGTCAGCATCTCAAAGTCTGTTGGCCCATTCTGCATGCAGGGCTATCTTGGTAAAGAGGGCCATTACCGGAAAGACCTACAATTTATTTATGTCAACAAACGCCTCATTCTGAAGACACAATTGCACAAGTTGGTCAACAGAGTCTTAAAGAAGTCACTTATTGGTCGGCAGCGTCAGACGTTTGATTCTGACGAAAAGGTGAGTCCGTCCAAACAAGCCGACAAATATCCAATATTCTTTTTTAATATAAGGTGCCCTCTGAATGAATATGACATCACATTTGAACCAAGGAAGACAATGATTGAGTTTACGGACTGGGATTCACTCAGTTCTGGTGTAGAGGATATGTGTAAAGAATTTCTTGTTAAGGAAAATCTTTTAACTGTAGACTGTTTGCTTCAAGAAGAAAAGAACAGTTTGAATCCAAGGCTAATGGATCCAGTCAAAGACTTAAGTAAATTGCAAGAAAACGATTCCGAATCAACGACTTTCGATAAAATTGATGATGAGATGTTTACTAATATTATGACGAGGGGCCTCAAGTCTTGTCCAATCAAAAGACTGTTTGAAAAAAACCCTTCCTTGGAAATTTCAGCCTCAGAAATTGCAAATAAACAGAGTAAAACAGAAGGGTTTGGGGCTGAGGAACAAGTAGTGAGCATTGACAATATCATCTCAACTAGTACTTCTCAGAGTTCTGTATTTTCACCTTCATTAGAAAGCTTTTCAGATAATCAATCTGATGTAGAGAGGGTCACCTCTACTAATTGGGAAACTGTCAATCATAGAAGGAAATTGTATCGATCGTCAGATTCATCTTTGGTTACACAAACTGATTTTGAAAGTGAAAAAATGCCTTTTGAAGAAACCAATATTAACCCTCTTACAACTGAAACTTATTTCTCCAATTGTAAGGCGTTGCACAATGAAATTCATTTGTCTAGAAAAGGTTTCCATTCTAATTATATTAATGAAAGGTTGAACCGTGAAAAGCTTAAAAAGACATCAGTGGTCGATACTGATAGAATTCAAGACTTGTGCCCACATTTAAACTCTAGTTTTATTCAGTCATCATGCTTCAATGAAAATAGCAAAATCCCAATGAGTGAATTTCAAATGACTTTGCAGTTACAGTCCAGTGAACAATTACCTGGGGAACAAAAGGTTTGCAACAAAAGCAAGGATGGTAGCTCACTTCCAGTAAAAATTACTTCTTCTCAAGCCAGAAGTTTGGAAAGGTGTTCAGAAGATTTATCTCCTGCGAAAAAACTGAATCAGACAACAAAATCAATTTTGGGCCAATTTCAAGCACCTCAGCACAGGAAAGAAACTGCTGTTGAAAAAATGGATTTTCATATTAATAGATTGAGATTACTAAATAAAACCGATATCCATGTCGACACCAATAAAAGCCTCCAAAAAGGCCAAGTTTCTGAAAATAATTGCCCAACAGAACAGCTACAGAAAGAATGTAAAAAACATCCATCAGACGTTGAAACATATCCAAACTGTGACGATCTATCGCTTCAAGAACATGGAGTGCTACAAAAACTATTGGATGAAAAATCTCGAGGAAATTCAATTTCTTCCAAACTCTCCAAATTATATAGAAAGAATGAAATGAACCATTGTAGTCCTTCGAATGTTATTGTTTCAGCTGAACCCAATGAAAATTTTAAAATGGTTGATCAAAATCAAAAAATAAAAAATAAAAATAGTAATGTACAACAAAAACAGGATGATGACATGCAGAATCTTCAGACTGAAATGTCTTTAAGAAAAGTAAGCAACAAAAAAGTTTTTATGTCCATGCCAGAATATAGTGATAGAGTGGCTAAACCAATCCCAGAATTTATCGGTCCTCAGTGGAACTCTGAATATGAAAGTGATGATAAGATTACTTCTAAAACATCGGCTAACAAGCAAGATTTTGTCAGGTCAAGAGATGTCGGTGGAAAGAAAAGGCAATTTTTCCATTCTTCTGACTTTCTGCAAACGTTTCATAGCCTGAATAAATCAACTGCAAAAATGGAAAGAATTCAAGAGAAAGAGAGCCAGGAAAGAAGTTCCAAGAACTTTAACTTAAAATTTGTTCACTCACTTGTGAGAAATCAGTTTATCAAACGGGACTATTTTTCCAATTTTAAGAAAAATAGTGAGTGTCAAATGCGACAAAGTCTTCATCTTGCCTCCTTCTCTAGAGATAAATGTCATAAAGATTCTGATCTCAGTTTCAGAAAGTCAAATATGCTTTTAGAAAAGAAAGCTGCATCTATCGAACAAGATTCAGATTACATGAAAAGTCTTTCCTCAGAAGAATCGTCATTAGCATCTTTGCAATTATTGCAGCCGTTCAACACTAATATTCCATTGGATAAGCCAATATTGTCCTTGGATTTTAGTTCAGATAAAACTTTGGTATCAACCCCTGAAATACAGGATTCAAGTATAATACATTTTGATCATAGTTTTCTGAATACTAAGTTAGATAAGGAGAGTTGGGCATATGAGAGCAAAAAAACTGATGATCCAACATTAGCAATAACTCTGAGTGAAACCAGTTCAGAAACTGAAATAACTTCTTTGATAGAAGCCCAAAAGAATCTAGAAAAGCTTGAAGAAAATAACTGCAAAAAAAGAGAGCAAATAATTGGTTGCAAAGTTTATGCTTCACATTTTGACAAAGAGGTAGGAGAAACAGAAGATGAGCAGACCATTATAAGTCAAGCACTAGTTTGTCCTGTTTCTTTTGGAATAACTGATGAGATAATGGGAAAGGAATTTCTTAGCCTTCAGCCAGAATCATTTTCTCCGTTAAATACAACAACGTCTTCTCAGGAAAAAGAAAAACCCCTTCATTTTAATCCAAAACCTAATCAAACAGTGATCACAACTTGTAAATATTTAGACATAGTTCCTGAAACTTTAAGTAATGATAATAATGATACTAACATCCCTATCGCTTCTGTTGGATTATCAAATAAAATGAGTGAATCATCCAGGGATTGTTTTCAAATGTCAGACAAAACTAATAGAAAGCTGGATGACATTCTTGAATTAGGTGATATTTGCCAAACTTCAAATAAATCGTTTGAAATGAACAATCCTACTTTTGGAACATTAAAGGAGACTTCTCAAATGCCGAGTAAAACTTGTGAAATATTAATCAATGCAATTGACGTTTCAAAAAACTTTTTTGAAAATGTCACCCATGCTCCAATTATGTCCAGTAATACTTTTGATGAACCAGTTGACACTTGCCAGGATGTTGAAAAAGATCTAAACATTAAACTTCAAAATAGTCACAGTAGAAAGTGTGATATATCTTCTGCTAACTTATCAGAACTTGGTCACAACCAGCCATCTTTTAATGATCAAGACCCAATTCTAAAGTCAGGGCCCATTTTGGACAGAAATCTTTCGCCCCCCTCTTCAAGTTCATTGCCTACAAAACCAATTCCTCATTCAGTCTTAGAGATTTCTGACCAAAATGGAAATGAGGACAAATCCATCATTGCCAAGGGAAAAGATTCCTCTATAAAAGACTCCACAGATTTTGCATCTACTCATATTGGGCACTCTCAAAGTCAACACATAATGCATGAACCATCAATTGCCGGTGATGAGAGCAGGTTTTCTTTGAAACCTATAGAGAAATCTGATCAGTGGAAAGGATCCAAATCTGATGAAAGCGTGCGACCAATGTTCAAAGCTGAAACTGCCGGTCAAACCTCACCTAAAGAACTGTTTGAAAAGATTCAGAATGCCAAAGAAAATTCCAGAAGTTCTGATAATTTCACTGAAACAGATATTCAACTGGCATCTCCTTTATCAAAAGAAACAGAATGTATTCCAGGTAATGAAAAGCCCTTAGAGGCAGATATTTTTAACCAAATGATTTTTTCAGATGGAATATATCAGAATAGTATTGAATCACCAAGAGTTTCTAAACTGGAGGAAACCTTACACAGTTTAGCCTCTTCAGCAACTGGTCTTGCAAGTCTTTCAAAAAATATCGATCATTTAGAAAATCCCCAAGCAGCCATTATTCAAGATATGGTTACGGCGAAAGAGACTATTTTTCAGTCAAATGCTATCACGTCATTGGATTTAGATTTAAATAAGGAAGAACAAAAGGATCAACAATTGTTTGGATCCAATCCTAAGCTAAAGGAAAGAACAGAAACAGAACCCTTTCAAGATTCTTCTACTAAAACTGATGAAAGTCTTTTACAAAATCCAAAGATTGGATCTTGTTTTATGGATAAGAAAACCGATGGAACAAAAATATCTGAAAAAAATGAAACAGGTTAGTAGAACTTGTCAGAATTAGTGAGATTAGTTTTGATTCTTCTTATTATTATTATAGATTATTTGGACTTCTATTCTCATCGTTACTCTTGCATTTACAATGACTATTGCTTACCTGAATTTATGAGATAGGTTTTGGTTATTATTATTATTATAATTCAAGTTAGTTGTATATCTATTCTAATCTTCCTTGTTACATTCACACCCTGACATGGGGCATAGTCATTTTAGGCATTGATTTATATAAGCTTTAAGTAAGATTCTTCAAAAGAATGATTCACCCAAAGTTCAACCCCATATAAACATTAAACTCCTCATCACATAATAAAACAATAAAAACTTCCTTCAACATAAAAATCAGTGGTTCATTAGTTCAGATAAGACTGCGAATTAAAAACAAAACTTATTTTGAAGAGAAATACAGAGAAAAGATATTATTACAAGAAATAGAACTACACAGTGAGGCATCGAAATATTATTTTTCTCGAAATTTTTCTTGACTATACTTATTGTACAATCAAACGTTAGTTAGGGAATGACGCCTTGATGATTAATTTGCATAAAGTCCGGTCGGAGTTCCTTAGTGTAGATAATAGGTAACCTTAATTAATATTTAGGTTTGTTGGTATTCTTTGTACAAAAGCACATTTTATAGAAGGACCTTTGCAGGGAAACAGTTTACAGAAAATATCTATGTTTGATTGTCAGGAATTTGTGTTTCTTTACAATGAGTATATATATATATATTAGACTGAACTTTCATCTAGTTTGTGCAGGGATTGAGAACAGTGCAAGTGTCCACTAAACAATTTAGATACCCTTTATTTATTTTCTACTACTGTTCTATAATCTCTCCTAATTAGGTAACTAAGTAACTATAAAATACACATTGACTGTGTCTTGCTCCTTTAACGGTGCAAGCAAAAGACAGTTAGAATCTTGGAAAGGCAAGACTATGGACTTGTGAATTCTCTTTCTATGACCAATTTTCAGACCCACTAATAAGAGAATACAATTACTAAGAAGTAAAGACAAAACTAAACTTCTCAAACTATACAGAACTCTAATAAAATTCAA
>JAYKTE010501056.1:0-10012 GCA_036873565.1 Xipholeptos notoides | reverse complement strand
TAGATAGATAGATAGATAGATAGATAGATAGATAGATAGATAGATAGATAGATAGATAGATAGATAGATAGATATAACGATAGATAGATAGCAATTTAAATGGAAGAAAAACATGAAAGAGAAATTTGAGGTTATCTAGAATAAAAATATGAAATCTCTCTTATGAAGAAGAGGGTCTGAGATTCCGTAAGATCAAACCAACTTTATTAAAAAGAAATAAATTAATATAAACAGGAGCATGTGTATTAATAAAATTACTCTAATATGGCATGTAAAGAAACAAACGAATCCCAGGGAGACAAAGGAAAAAATCGGAAACCAAATTACAAACATGCAATATAGCTTGCAAAAACATTGGAGATGCTGTTAGAAAAAACAAAGCAAAGGAAAATTAAAAATGAAATCGGAAAAATGAAGAACGAGAAACGAAGAACTACGAGTATTTAGTGGTAATTGAAGCATTTGTGTAAAATGTATATCTTTGTGAATTTAGAATAGAAAGAGAATTTTATAGGGTTTTTGGGGGTGGTTCTTCTTTATTTGCCCTCTTTCTAATATGCTTCTTTGGGGAAATATACTGGTGAACATCTTTGCCCTGGAGATAATGAAGACATATAAGTCTGGTGGAAATGGTTCATCAATTTTTGTTGTAAATTGAGTTTCAGATATAATTTTTTTATTCCTCAAAAGAGATTTTCTCTTTATTTATTTATTTATTTTGAGTTTATTAATATCTGGTTTGGAAAAAATATGATTTTTTCACGAAAATAAAAAGACAATTTTGTAAATATTGATATTTTTAAACGAAAGAAGGTAGGAGCAAAGATTTATATGGAAGGGTTTGAAAATGGGGAGCAAAGAGTTGAAAGGGATGATTTCAAAAAGAGAGAAAATATTCGAAAGCAAAAGTTCAGAAAAAGAGAGCAAGGAGTTCAAAGGAGGGTTGCAAAGCAAAGACTTGAAAGTAAGGGCTCAGAAAAAGAGAACAAAGAGTTGAAAGAAAGGGTTTCAAAAAGGAGAGTAATAGAGTCGAAAAAGGGTATCAAAAAGGAGAGAAAATAGTCTAAAGCAAATGCTCAAATAAGAGAGCAAAGAGTTGAAAGGAAGAATCTCAGAAAGAAGAACAAGGAGTTGTACAAATGGGCTGCAGAAAGAAAAGTAAATTGTTAAAAAGAAAAGTATCAAAAGTATAGGTTGCAAAACTGAGAGCAAAAAAGAAGAAAGAAATGGAGAGAGCAAGAAATGAAGGCAGGAAGAAAGAAAGAGTGGAAAAAAATAAATGCTTTAAGATAGAAGGAACGAAGGAAGGACAGATTTGAGGAAGGAAGGACAATAAAAACGAAATAAGGCTGGAAAGGAAAGAAAGAAGAAAAGAAAGAAAGGAAAAGAAAGGACGGAAGTATGGGATAAATGGTTGAAGAAATGAGGAGTAAGAAAAGGGCGAAGGAAGGAAATAAGGAAGAGGGATAGTGAGAGGAAGAGGGAAAGAAAAGAAAGGAAAAAGAATGGAAGGAAGGAAAGAAGGAAAGAAGGAATGAAGAATGGAAGAAAGGAAAGAAGAAAGGAAAGAGGGAAGGAAGGAAGGAAGGAAGGAAGAAAGAAATGAAGGAAAGGATGGAAAAAAGAATGAAAGAAACAAAGGAGATAAGGATTTGAGAAAAGAGGGGGGAAGAAAGAAAACGAAGGAAGGAAAAGGGGAAAAGAAATGAGGGAAAAAGAAGGAAGAAAGGAACAAAGGTATAAAGGAACAAAGGAAAGAAAGAAAAGGATGAATGAAGGAAAAAAGGGAGGCGGGAAGGAAGGATGAGGTAAAAGAAGAAATTAAAGTAAAGAATAAACGAAGTGATTAAGGGATGAAGAAGGGAAAGAAGAAAAGAAATAGGAATGAAATTTCCTTTCATACATCACATTTTCCGTCATGCTGACGTACTAGCACTGTCATTCAGATTCCATTCTCGTCCCCTAATACTAGTCCACAAACACACTCTTTCGTGCTTCATATTGTGACATAATTATGTAATTGCATTTTCAGTCAGATTCCATTCTCGTTCACTAACACTAGTTCCCATACACACTCTTTCGCGCTTCATATTGTTATATAACTGTGTTATTGCATTTTCATTCGGAGTCCATTCTCGTCCACTAATACTATACCACATACACACACTTTCATACTTTGTATTGTTACATGATTATGTAATTGCATTTTTATTCAGATTCCATTCTCGTTCACTAACACTTGTCTACATACAGCCTCTTTCATGCTTCATTTTTTTACACGCTGGCATAATTGTATTTTCATTCAGATTCCATTCTCATTCTCTCATATTAGTGCACACACCTTCGTCCATGCTTTATGTAACAAACTGAAGTAACTGCAATTTTATTCAGATTCCAATCATTTCCACTAATATTAGTACATTACTCGTTTTTACCCAAATTGCATTTTGAAACAATTTCTAGATATTATTAACTTTTCAAATATCGCTAAAAGAAAAGTTTCCTCGGCCTTTTTTAATCGTACATGGTGTTGGATGAAGCGAAGTCCTCGAACACAGATAGACAAAAAAGAATCTGTATTAACAACACTGTAAAATAAACATATAAAAAATCAGCTAGAAACGAAATATTTTTTATTCGAAAACCTGCTGCTTAAAGGTTCGTATGCCCTTGAATTAAACCAAGAAAAAAAAAACTAAGAAAACAAACAAAAAAGTAAATGTATTTTTTCTGGTGATCCTTTGAGAAGTGGCTCAATAATATGTGCATTCATTTGTTTAGGGCTGATCTCCTTATATTCATAGTTGTCTCACCACGTTTTGGCCAACTCATCCTCTGACCTTCTCTAGGTGATTGACATCGACGTCCCGAGTCTTGGAACAACAACTATGAAGATAGATACAACAGTCTGCAAAAAATGAATGCACAAAAAAACGTAAAATTTAACAAGCCGAAAAACTGATAAAAACAAAAAGACACAACAAAAAATAGTAAAAAACAAATAAACATGAAGCTACAAGACCCTGGAGAGTGGGTATATCACCTAGTATTGATTGATGCAAGCCATCAGGTTTGATTATCATACTGGAATAATTTACGATAAACAATTTTTTTAAAGCGTTATTTTCACCTAGAGAAGTTAAGCTGTCAAAACATCAGGAATAACAAAAATATATATTATCTAATAAAAAAATATTAGAATTTGTAATCACAATAAATAATAAAACAAGAAAATTGCGAGAATAAGGGAAAAAATCAATTGTGAACAACAAACAGAAGACATTAATTTCAAAATATTATCAGACTTTTTTCAGCATTTAAAAAAATTATATTATTCATTACTTTGAATGAATACAGACACACACATTTATAACTGTATAAATGAATATTTATATATATATGTACACTTATGTTTTTGAATATATATTTTTTCATTTAGTTATTTTTAATTTTAAAGCTTAAATTATTTTCTTTGTAGCTCAATCCTTTTTCTTTTCTTTTTTTTCAATTTTTTTTCAAAAAATTGTTTATGGAACAATATTCTTGCCGAAGGAATTTAAATTCCACGCTGCTGAAAGGAGACTTCATAAAAAACATAAATTTGTCCGCTTTTTATATTTATTCTTTCAAATAATGTATTTCGAATGACTGTAGACTTTTTTTTTTAACGTCATTGGGTTTGACTTGTGTTGCTATAGCTAAATAGAAAATAGAAAGAGAGGGGAAAACAAAGAAAGAAAGAGAGGGATAATGAGACCAACAAGGAAAGAAAGATCGACATAAAAGGAGAAAGAAAATCAGAATGAGTGATAGAAAAAAATTTATGTATAAAAATGGTTAAGGAGGAGGAAAATAAATGAAAAAGAATAAGATTAAAGGGAGTGACAATGGCTCACGACAGGAAGAATAATTAATACATCAGTAGAAGCGCATGTGTATTTATATCTACGTTCACTATATGCGTGGAATCAAAGATAGGAGGCATTACTTTTGGAACGACCACGTACTAACCTCTGTGAATGCGTATTTATATCTATGTCCTCTATATGCGTAGGATAAAAAAGGGAGGCTTGACTTTTGGAACAACGTAAAAAAGAGAACTAAACATGTATTCTGGACTTTGTTTTTACTACTTCAATGTCTGTGCAATAAAATCAAATGAAAAGCCAATAAAACACTTTAGTACACAGATAACTAGCAATATCTATACAGGTATATATATAAAAAATACATACAAAAAAGAAAGTTTGATGTTAACCCGAATTGGGACCAGGAAAGGAAAACTCTGAATACGGTAAAAGGTTTAAAGATATATTAAAGGGAAAAGATACAGAGAAAAAGGATTGGCGTAAGCTAGGCTGAGTAACCAGCCGAATATCGACAGAGTATCCGATATCCCCGATAGAACCTGGCTTTCAGTTAATGTAGAGTCTGGAATAATCGTTCTTTTACTGAGACTAGATAATTCTGGATGTTCCAGGTTTTTCTTAGCAAATTTCATACAAATATTTTGATCTATCTCTCTTAAGTTTTATTTATCAAACATCTTTTTAGTTAGGAAATGTAATCGATTGCAGGACTGATACACTGTCACGTGAGATTTAAAAGCTAGCGTTTTAAATTTTTTTAGATATATCAGATATTTAACTTTAGATTTTTTTTCGTTTTGTTTATATTTTTATGTGTGCATTTTTTTTAAATTTATTTTACGGCATATCAGCCATTTTAGGTCATTTAATGTCAAGAACAATCATTTTTGATAAACTTTCATTTGTCCACACGTGCTTTTTTATTTCAAATAGCACAATACGCACAGCTTAACCCATAGCTGGGGGGACTCTGTAGATTTATATTAGTCTAAATATGAACGTAATCCAAACAGCTTGGATTTTAACACACGTATTAAGATTCTAAAGTCAGACTGCCTATCCACTGTCCCAAGTAGACTTCCTCTGTGTGCATTTATTCTGAAAACGAGACTAGAGGTTTCACTAAAGTAACAACAGACTTTCACCTTGGTAGACACAGGATTCCCAACCAGCGGTTCATGGACTTCAAGGGGTCCATGAAAGAATTTCAAGAGGTTAAAAAACCCTATTATTAAAATCCATACTTGCATATCCTCATAATATGCTAGGTGTGTGGCACACACCTTAAAGTTTTATCCCTATTTTCAAACTCCTACTTGCAAGATGTTTCATTTTGATGTTCATACAAATTTCATTCATACAGTTTTATGAATCTTTTATTCCTAAATTCATTTGTATGCTAAAAAACCAAGCCAGTTTTATAAAGATAGTTTCTACTTACAATACCTACAACTATAACATCAGTATAAAAATTTTACTAGATGTTTTACTTAAATAAAAGACATCTAAATTAAATGTTTTTGGATTTTATATAAGTAACCTTCCATTTAATCAGCATAACAACGCAGGACATTTGACATGAATTACTTATTTAATGGAAAAATCTTTTATATTTGCTGCCTTTGTTGTAAAGGTCCACAGGAAAATATGGATTCCCTCTCGTCGATTTCAACGTATGAGTTTCATCAAACCATGTATGGTTGTCAGACGGGCTTTGTTTAGTGGTGATGGCTTGTGTAGAACCATCTGCACTCCTTGGAATTGCTGATAACACACAGTCGGCACAAGTGATGCTACAAACTACATGAACAACGGTTTTCCTTCTCCTATATACCTTGTCTTACCAAAGACTAGGGGCGCATCTCCCAGTGGTTTAACCGCGCCCCCATATACTAACCTGGGTATTTTCACGTCCTGGCGCAAGATACGGTACCTAGTATTCATAAATGGTCACCCATCTAAGTACTAACCAGGCTCGACGTTGCTTAACTTCGGTGATCTGACAGAAACCGGTGTCTACAGCGTGACTTGATCGTATGAAAGGTAAATAAGTGTCTGAAAAATGTTGGAAAACTGGAAAAGTGACTGGGGCGAAAAGGGTTGGGAACCTCTGTTTCAGACTACTAACTTAGCCATAAAACTGAAGCTTTCAATAAGCCTTACAATGAACTACATCAGCAAAGCATAGGTGCCAACATTTGATTTTATAGTAAAGTGAGTTTACAGCTTAATCAGATTAGCAACGCAGGACATTTAATATGAATTATCTATTTAATGGAAAAATATTTTATATTTGCTGGCTTAACTTATTTCGTTGTAAGAGTCCACATTGATTGGAAGTGGAGGTAAGTGGACAAAAATGGTTTGGAACTACTGAGATAGGCTCAAACATTTTCTACAAATTGTTTCCTTATGAAGAATGTTTAAAGAAAACCAGATTTTTCTACAATTTTTTTCTATGAAGAATATTTCAACAAAACCAGTCTTTTCTACAAATTGTACGAATAATGTGAGATTTTTCAACAAATTGTTTCGCTATGAAAAATGTTTCTTGAAAACTAGATTTTTCTAAAAACATTTTCTCTATAACAAATGTTTCATCGAAACAAGATTTGTCTCCAAATTGTTTCTTTCCGTAGATGTTAAACAAAACCAGATTTTTCAACAAATTGTTTGTCCCCGAATATTTTTATACAAACTGTCTCCCTGTCAAGTATATTTCAACAAAATCAGATTTTTCTACAAATTATTCAGGGTATACATGAGAAATAACTAAAAGACTAAAAGATCAAAAGAGGGCACTGACACACAAATAACTTCCTACGTAACCCTGAATAGGTTCATATGTCGTACAGAGAAATAAGAAGCCGATTCCAACCCTCTCCTTCTTTCTCTCCCTTTTTCTCTTCCTACATAACACACACAAACATACATACATACATACATACATACATACATGCATAAAACATACATTTCTCTTCTTTCACCCTTTCTCAAACTCTTCACCTTTAGTTTTCTCTCCCTTTTTTTCCTTCTTCTTTTCTTCTCAATTTTTTTTCAATTTTTCTGTCTGTTCTGCTTAATGCTTCATTTTCTTTTTTACTTTATTTTTCTCTCTGCATCTGTTTCCAATTCTTCTTTTTGTCGTCGTCATCGTCGTCGTGTTTTCTCTTTATATTAAATTTCCTTTTCTTCTTCTTTTCTCTTTATATTCTATTTTCTTCTTCGTCTTCTTCTTCCTTTATATTCAATTTCTTTTTTCTTCTTCGTCTCTCTTTATGTTTTCTTCTTCTTCTTCTCCCCGCCTCTTCTTCCTATCTTTATATTCGATTTATTTTTCTTCTTTTTATCTTTTGCTCTCTTTTGATTCAATTTTCTTTTCTTCTTCTTCTTCTCTCTATGTATTGACTTTCCGTTTTTTCTTTTTTTTCTTCTTACTTTCCTCTTTTTATATTCAGTTTCTTTTTCTTCTTTTTTTCTACTTCTTCTACTCTATATCCAGTTGTTTTTCTTCTTATCTCTTTATATTCCATTTCTTCTTATTTTTTCTTTTTCTTTTCTCTATATTCAACTGTGTTTCTTCTTTATTTATATTCAATTTATTTTATTTTTCTTATCTCTTTATATTCGATTTATCTATCTTCTTTTTATCTTCTTCTCTCTTTAGATTCAACTTTGTTTTCTTCATCTTCGATATACATTGAATTTCTTTTTCTTCTTTTTCTTCTTTTTCTCCTTTTTATTCTTCTCTAATATTGTTAATTCCTCTTGTTTTCTTTTACTTCTCACTTTATATTAATTTTATTTTCCTGTGATTTTTTTTCATCCTTCTTCCATTGTCTTTCTTATATAGTGCGAATCCCACAGATACAATGAACGCATTGCGCTGATTCATACACGCCATGATCTTCCTGAATTGTTATCTTTTTTATCTAAATAATCTTTTACATATTCTCTCATTATCAAACACAATAACTTTTCATTTTCTGCAATTTGATTTTTCTTTTCTAAAATGTTACGCTTCATAACATTTTTTAATTCTGTTTTCTTTCATAAACATAAGCAATTTTTTTAAAACATTTCAAAACATTTAACAAAAAACAACAGACTTTTCTTATGTAGACATTTGTATTAATTTGTAATTGTAGATTTTAAGGCATTAGAAGAATTTGTGTTGGCATATTTGTTTTATGTACGTCTTGTCAATTTTCAAATGTAAATATTTCAAGCATGATTTTTTTTCTATGCATAAAAATATGGTTTTTAAATTTATTTATCGATGAAGAGAAGAATAATTTATGTACATCAGTGGTTTGTGTATCTGTATGTGCCTGATACATGTTAAGTAACTGAGCTTAATATACGACGGATAGTCGAAATCTTCTCAGACAAATTTTAAATTTTACAAACTAGTATATTTTCAAGTCAAATTCTTTAAAAAGTGTGTGGTATTTAGGAAATTAATAGGTGATGTTTAGACATTCTTACCAGCGAGAGTGTCCAGAGTGCTTGTGTTTTGTTTTTAAGCGATAGTGTCCAGACAGGTTGGGTTTTGTCATTCTTATCAAGATAGTACCTAAAGAGAGCTTTTTTTATTTTTCTAGTGATGGTGTCCAATCAAGTGGTTGTGTTTTGTGGTTCTTAAGTAACAATGTCCAGAGAGATTGTGTTTTTTCGTTTTACCAGTGATAGTGTCAAGATAGGTTCAGTTTTATCATTTCTATTAGTGACTGAGTATAGAGAAAATGAGTTTTGTCGTTCTTATATAACAGTGTCTAGAGAGGTTGTGTTTTGTCGTTCTTACGAGGGACAGAGTATTGTGAGAATTTGTCTTGTCGTTTTTAAGTTAGAGTGTCTAGAGAGGTTATGTTTTGTCGTTCTTACTAGTGACAGTATCCAAAGTGGATGTATTTGTGGTTCTTCAGTGAAACACAGGGTGGTTGTGTTTTGTCGTTCTTGCAAGTAACAATGTGAAGAGAGGCTGTGTGTTGTTGTGTCTACTTGAAACTTTGTCCTGGGTTTTGCCCTTCTTAAGAGTAACAGTGTATAGAAGGAATGTGTTTCTTTATGCTTAATAGTAACAACAAAATCCTTAATAAAACTATCATTGCTCGTAGTGAATATCATCGCAGTAAATTAAAAGCTAAATTGTAATTGATCGGATTTTGACACAAAGCTATCCAAATTAGAACATGCAATATGTAAAATGATATTGAAATAATGAAATAATTAAGGCAACCAAATTTCTCTCGTGAATTTTCTTATATATTGTTTTATACACAATTATTTAAAAAATCACACCCACTACTTTTAGAGTTCATTAAAAGTGATTTGTGATTAGCTATATCCATGAATTTCCATGGTTTCTAAACCCGGATCTTTTCAGCTCAAAACTAGTAAGAATTATTGGCTCTATGTGTAAGCAAATTATAAAAAATAATAATTCCTTTGATAGGGAGAATAGATTAAAGTAGATAAGACGAATAGATTAATGTATATTCAAAAGGAATGATAAACGAATCATAACGGTTTATCATGTCTTAAAAAGTCTTTGAAAAAAAAGCTTGATAAAAACAGTTTATTTATTGTAAAAGAATTATAAAAAGGAAGCTAAAAGAAAAATCGACGCAGATTTTTAGGCTTTGTCATAGATTTTTGTTTATTTTGTTTGTTAGTTTTTTATTTGTGTTTGTGTTTTTGTTTTTGTTTTTTTTGTATTTTTTTTGTTTTTGTTTTTGTTACATTTATTTTTTTATTTTTTGAGGGCTTTTTTTCTGAACAAAAAAATGAAGCTATGGAAAATTTATTGTTGTTGTCGATAAAATTGATTCAATAATCTTATTTCCGGTATTTATTTCTATTTCTTCATTTTATTCGTAAAAAAAATTATGAAGAGGAGAAGAAGACGAAGGAAAAAACGAGAAAGAAAAGAAGAAGGAAAAAAGAAGGGGAAGAAGAATTTGAAAAGGATGAAGAAAAGAAAATGGAAGATTATCATGATAAGGAAGATGAAGAAACAAAGAATGAAGAAAAAGAAAAGTTAAATAATATGAAGGATGGTGGTGGTGATGATGATAATAATAATAATAATAATAATAATAATAATAATAATAATAATAATAATAATAATAATAATAATAATA
>JAYKTE010500945.1:5000-10012 GCA_036873565.1 Xipholeptos notoides | reverse complement strand
TTGGGATGAGGCTTGATAATTTGTACAACTATTTTTCAGACTGCTGTCCTCATCCTTATCATTGTTACCTTCAAAATTGTTGGGATGAGGCTTGATAATTTGTACAACTATTTTTCAGACTGCTGTCCTCATCCTAATCATTGTTACCTTCAAAATTGTTGGGATGAGGCTTGATAATTTGTACAACTATTTTTCGGAATGCTGTTCTCATCCTTGTTATTGCTGTTTTCACAACGTTTCAGCCGATGAACCCTTTGGCCACCTTCAGGTGATCGAACTTGGGAACCTTCTTCCTGTAATCGGGAGTGGCAGAATTTCGGACTTCATAATGTGGATTTCTCATGGCTGTGTGCAGGGGCAGTGTGGGCCATCGGTCGAATCAGACCTGGTCCGAGGGCCCATCACTGCAAGGGGACCTGGACCCGCCTGAAGCTGCATAGCATAGTGAGCGTTTCTCATGGCCGTGTGCAAGAGCGAATTGAGCCATCGGTCCAATCGGACCTGGTCCATCAGTGTGCATTTCTCATAGCTGTGTGGACAACCGGACACAAGTACGAGCAGATCTGAGACCGGATCTTAAAGTCTTTACACAGATCACCTGCTGCACAGCCTCTATATATGGCATTTAACTGTAAAAAAATTGGGAAGGAGGGCCCGTTGCATTTTTTATCCGAGGACCCGTAATGCTTTCAGTCTGCCCCTGGACTAATCAACTCTGTTGAGTAGTTAATTGGTAGTTAATCAATCCAAAATTTAATTATTAAAAGTTAAATTATTTTTTGTAAGAATGTCTTTTGGCTAAAATGTTTTGTAAATCTTGTTGGAATTCATATTAATAGTGTTTATTTAGTTAGAGACAAGTCAGGTTGAAGACACTGGTTCCCGTCAGATCATTAAAGTTAAGCAACGTTGGACCTGGTCAGTACTTAAACGGGTGAGCATTTATAAATACCAGGTACCATATCTTGGCCGGACGTGGAAATACTCAGGTTAGTGTCTGGGGGCACGGTTAAACCACAGGGTAGATGCACGCTTAGTCTTTGAGGTCTTTGAGGTTTTAATATTTTGTTGTAGGCACTGAGGATGGCAAGTAGCTTATATTTTAGAGAGTAGGTTTATTTCCCTAAGAAAGGATATTATTTTAGTTTGTGTTTTGTTAAAGAGGTCATTGAGGTCATATTATTTTAGTTGGTTTTTATTTTGTTAAAGAGGTTTTTAAACTACCTTTTAAACTCTCCAGAAAGAAAGAAAAGGAAAGAAAGAAATAAAGGAAGAAAGAAAAGGGAGGAAAGAAATAAAGAAAAGAAAGGAAGAATGAAAGAAAGAAAGAAAGAAAGGAAGAAAGAAAGTATGCTATCTATTAGAATTAGAAAACCTTTTGTAACTTAGTGGGTATGTCATGATAGCCGCATCATCAGCCTTCTGATAGACTTTTACAATAGAACAAGTTTCTTATCAGCAAGACTTACTTCATTCATTCCCTATAGACTATGAAGAATGTTGCTTTATAGTCAAGTAAGTAAAATTAACACAAGACAAGAAGAAATGTCCTTCCTAGCCATGATAAAAAGAATGTAGGTCAGGTTCGTTCAACGGCTGCTCCAAGGTTTACTTATGTACAAGCAAACGTTTCAACAAAAACACATTCTTTTCTTATACCGGTTCTTTACCAAGCAACGTTGGAGCAGTGGAAAAAGCTTGGTCACTGGAATCGTATTACCCGAGTTCAAATCCCAGTCAAAACCATTGCATTCACTTCCAGTTGTCTCAGGTGGATAAGGCTGGTTAACTCGGGAATGTAACTCATCCAGGTGAAGGGCAACATTGATTACAAAAGTCTGAGGATATAATGAGCATGTAAAAATGGCCTTGTGCTTAACTTGGGTGGGTACTCAACCAAGTAAATATATCCTCTTGTAACTCATCTAGGTGGAGGGCAACACTGATTACAAAAGCCCAGGGATATAATGAGCGCATAAAAATTGCCTTATGCCTAATTTGGGTTGGTGCTTGACTAAGTAGATATATCATCTAGGTGAAGGGTAACACTGATTCAAAAACCCAGTGATATAATGAGCTCGTAAAAATGGCTTTGTGCCTAACTTGTGTTGGTGCTCAACCAAGTAGATATATTATCTAGGTAAAGAGCAACACTGATTACAAAATCCCAGGGATATAATGAGCACATACAAATGGCCTTGTACCTAACTTGGGTTGGTGATCGACCAAGTAGATATATTCTTTACCAAGAAAATTATATTCATGCAAACAGTTTCATGTTTTTACCAATATTTTATAAAGAATTATAATATCTAAATGAGTCTATTCAAAAACTTTGTCGACAGCAAACAACCCTTTGAAGTTGATATGTCATTGATAAAATGAGCAGAAAACAATTTTATTGAAGTGAATTAATCCAGAAATGCTAGAAAACATATAATTACACATGTTTACATGTATTTAAAAAAAACCATTTTTCTCTATCTGTACACACACACACACACACACACACACACACACACTGGGGTGTCCACTAGGGACAGTGGATAGGCAGATGGATCTTGGAATTGTAATACGTGAGTTTGAATCCCAGTTGTTCTGTTTATGTTCACATTTAGACTAATAACCTTGGGAAAGGTATAAATCCCTTCAGCTATGGATTAAATAGTGCATATTGTGTTATTCAAAAAAAAAAAAACTATGTGTGGACAAAAACTAACATTTACCAAAAATGATTGTTCTAGGCATTAAATGACCTAATAAGGTTGATATTCCATAAAACCAAACAAACACACACATATATATAGACTTACCTTTAAAATGAATGCCTTGAAGGGCTTATGCTGATGCCTGTGGACCATCACCATGTACTGCTTAGAAAATCTGTGGCTGCCCTCACCAAAGCATATCTGTAGCCATCCTGATCAACAGCTCATCAGGAAACAAGAGCTTTTGACATTGTTCTCTGTAAAAGACTAATAAACCTGGTTATAGATTTGAATAGAGCAAGTTCAAAAAGAAGAATTCAATTTGGAAATATAACAGATACTGATAGATCTAGATAAAATGAATAAAGATTTGGGATTTTAATCCAACCCTACAGATTCTTATTATATTTATTTAGGAATTCATTGAGATGAGGCTTCATAATTTCTAGTTATGATCTTTATTAACAGACTGTTGTCCTCATCTTTTATAGGTGTTATTACACTATATTTCGTCCTCTGGCCTTCGTTAGGAGGGCATTGGCAGAGGATAGCAGCTTCAATTCCTACCCAAGCCGACCAAAAGTTTAATTGGTCAAAAACGGGATTCGATAGACAATTGGATTTATAAGACCAAAAAATCCAACCTTCATTGCACTTCAGGGCCTGTCGTGCAGTGGATAAAGGCGTTCAATCTCAATGGTTCCAGGTGAACATTGGCAGAAGATAGCGGTTTCGATTCCTACCCAAGCCAACCAGAGGTTTAATTGGTAAAAAATGTGGTGCGATAGGCAACCACTATGGACGACAGTGATTACTGGGAATGCGGTTACAAGACTCAGAGTTTCTACCCGGTGTTGTGGTTAATGACCTGATGAAGGCCAGAGGATGAGTTGTAATAACATCTATAAAAAGATGAGGACAACAGTCCACTAATAAAAATCATTCCTACAAGTTCTATTAGAAGAGACATTGAATTAGGGTCATTCAAGTCTTACAATAACCTTTATTTATTGAAGGCATTTTCAAAGATGCAATTGTGGAAGTGTTAATAATTGGGATTGACATTTTTTTAAGAATGGTTTAAATAATTTTTGTATTTTTTGTTTATGATATTTAACAAAATTGATTTCATGTTTATTTTGAGCTTAGAAAATTTAAAAAAAGAGGATTGTTGTTGTAGATAGAGAAAAATCTTATTTATTTATTTATTTAGGAATTCATTGAGATAAGGCTTCACAATTTAGTAATGATTTTATTAGCGAACTGTTATTGGTCAAAAAACGTGGTGTGAGAGACAACAACTTTAGACAGCAGTGATTACTCGGGATGCGATTACAAGACTCCGAGTTACTATTTGAGGTTGCAGTTAACCCCCTGATGAAGGCCAGAGAACGAGTTGGCTGAAACATAGTGTAATAACACCTATAAAAAAAGATGAGGAAAACAGTCCGTTAATAAAATCATTACGAAAGAGAAAAATCTATGGCAAATTCTATCTCAAGTATTAATGGTAGGTTAGTTAACCTAAGAGTTCAAATTCACCCCAGGAAGGTGAAGAAGAGATTCTTTTGAAATAAAGAAGCCAGCTCCAAAAAAATGTCAATATTGCTGCTGCTGCTGCTGCTGCTTATTTGTTTTTTGTTCTCTTTTTCTTTTTTAGTTTTTGTCTTTGTCTTTGTTTTTGTTGGAGCGAGTCAAGCAACAGAAAGCAACAAACAGATTGAACTTAGTTTTTGTCTCTTGTCAAATGATAATAAGGCCAGATTATTAGTGAGTTAACCTAAATACAACATGGGCTGAGCTAAAGAAGACCAGCCAGAACGGAGTCCACTGGAGGAGCATCATTGCGGCCCTATGTTCCTCAAGGAATCAATAGGATTAAGCAACCTAAATACACCTTGACTTTTCGACTGAATAGAATAATTATGGCTTTTTAGTAAAGTTACTCGACAAAAACTGTTTTGGGGACCTACCCTGATATCCCTCAAGATGGACTCGTCCATTCCCTATATATTTAGCGAGCCTAAACTACTCACCAGGAATTACCATGTGACGTGACAAAAGACTCCACCTATTTATGCGGCTAGTTACTAACTCTTCTTTGTAATATACTTCTGTTCAGTGATATAAATTACTGTTCTACTTTCACCAGTTGTCATGTTCAATTATTCCTCTACCATTGGTCCACAACAAAAACGTTTCAAAAAGCCATTCTGAAAGTTGTTGTCATCCAATTTTATTTGGGAGCAAATTAAAATGATAATAATAATATAAATGATAATCACCACAGATCTGCAAGGTAGG
>JAYKTE010500834.1:0-10013 GCA_036873565.1 Xipholeptos notoides | reverse complement strand
AGAGAGAGAGAGAGAGAGAGAGAGAGAGAGAGAGACAGAGACAGAGACAGAGACAGAGACAGAGACAGAGACAGAGATTATCACTCTGTCTAAACATAGTTGTTCCGATGTAACTATTCGTATACCTCTGGTGTAGAACATTTTTCTCAAGAAATAAATTATTCTTGTCCCTTGAGAAATTCTGTATATCAACAGCACACGTGTCAAAATTATCTGAGTGTCTCCAGTGACCAGAAAACATCAGAGTTGTAAGAATACTTTTGAAATCTTCTCCAACTAATGTCAGCACAAATTTTATATTACTATTATTTTGAATTCTCACACTGGTCACACACAGCACTTGCATGCTGTTCATGACTGGTGGTTTTTGCTGTAACCCGAGTGACAACAAGTCTCCTTGTGATACTCCAGCAGTATTATTATTATTATAATTATTGCAATGGAATGAGCGAGAGGCGATGGTCTCTGTCATTATAAGGCCACTTTCTTGAAGATGTAGAAAAGGCTAGGACTGTAAATCATTTTTTAAAAAGTAGGTATGATTAAATCATACAATATAAGATTCATGGCAAAAGCATATGATCAGCAGATTAATCTGTACGCGTCATAAGAAGAAGCCAACCCAGTATTCAGCAGTACTATTGCTGACAATCAAGTGGAGAGAGAGAAATTAGACTTCTCAACAGTGCCTAAAAGAAAAAGTGAAGGCCAAACAGATTGAATGTACATTACTTCAACACAAAACAGCTGTGATAATTCCTGCAATAAATATTTTCTTCCTTTAATAAATTTGTGTTTAATTTTCCTCTGCAAATTTTAATTTTAACATAATGTGAATTTTATTTCCGGTCCATTATTCTACATTATTATTACTACTACTATTCTCATTATGATGCAGAATATTTGAATGTTCTTAAATAGAATACAATGGTTGATGACATGCTTTAGTATTAAGCACTTTTTTTTCTATTTTTTAGAATTCCACTTAGATTTGCTAAACACCTGAAGTTTAATATATTAGACTTTAAATAGTACTTACTCCTTTACATTAATTTCAGAAATAATAGGCTACACTAATGGTTTGAAAAGAGCAATTACTTTCCTTCAAATAACTTGTTAACAAAAGAAAAGTATTTATGAAAATATGATGGTATGTGGCATTAAATGACCCAAAAAGTAGAAATATCATAAGAACCAAGCAAGCAAATCATTCTTTAGCACAATCATTTAGTGTTTACAAAAGTCTGTATTTTTAGAAGAGGCATTGTAATCTTATTCAAAAAAGATTTTATCAAAAAGGTGTAGCTTAAATTCTAATCTGGGTTATGTAATGATTTTGTCATTCTCTACACATGGAGAGGATTACATAGTCATAAACAAGATCTTTTTCTTAGCTTCATAGCATCTTTGCATTGTGGATAAGTGATCAGGCTTTCAATCCTATTAGGCATGTTCAAACCCCAGTTGTTCCATTCACATTTGAGTAAATGCTTTTCTTGGAAGAGATACAAGTCGCTTATTCCCTCTAGCTAAGGGTGGAATAGTGCAACTAGCATTTTTCAAAGAACAGGTAAATGAAAGAAAGATGTTTATTAAAAATGGTTATTCGCAGCATTAAATGACCAAAAAAGTTGATATGATGTTAAAACCGACCCACTAATCAAATAATCAAAGCAACATTTTCTAAATCAGTCTTTCTACACTTCTAATTGAATTAACAATCTTTCTTGACTTCAGAAAAGAGACATCTTGCCTTCCTCAGCTTCTTCTATGCATGAGTAAAAGACAACAGCAGGGACTTTACTTAAATGCAATACTTTTTACAATCAGGGCTATCACGTCTAATGTCCTTCATGATATAAGGTGTCTAAAGAATATAGTAGAAAGTAAATTCTTTAGAAAGTAGACACTCAGAAAATTAAGATATTGTTAAGAACGTTTAAAGATTTATTCTCTTCAATTCTTAAGAAAATTCAAATAATCCTTTGTTTGGGTAATCCGCTTAATGGCAGCACAGGAAACAAATCCCCGAAGATTAATGGAGCACAGACATCAGTTTTTGGCTTTTTACTTTTTTTTTTTGCTGAATCAAAGATTATTTCTTCACCAGAAATAAAACTCCAAATCTCACTAAGAGTTTATCATTGGAACAAGAAATTCTTTGCAAGTATCTTTAACAGCTGATATTTCACAGATACATTTCAATGAAATATTTAACAATATTGAACCATAAACCTAGCAAAAATTTACTAGATGAAAATTACACTTTTTAAATTATTACTAAGTATGTGAATGTGCAGGTAGTAGTTTTTAACAACTTGTTTATAAAAGAAAAAACTGTTCACAACGTCAAATGACCATAAAGGTTAATATGCCATTAAACAAAACCAACCAGCCAATCAACTGAATTAAGATTAATATTTTATTATATCATGTACAAGTTGATCTTGTCTCACTATTGCTTCAAAATATACTGAAATTGGAATGATTGAGCCCAAAATTTTGAATAAAGAACATTTCATTACTAACTCTGGTTATGTTTAATGATGTATCAGCCTTTTCTATCATTTAAAGCATGAAATGTCTATTTTTTATAAATGTCAAACTGTTGTTTGAATAATGCTAGTTAAGCCATAATCAAACAATAGATGATGAGGATAAAAAGATTCATATCTTTTCCAGGAGTATTAATTCAAAACTAATTCAAAATTGAGCATAACTGAACAATTGAAATTTGAATTCTTAATTTTGTTATGAATGTTATAGATTTGCTGCATCTAAGTCAAATAAATTTAGAACTTTTAGTATGTTTAATCACCAGAAAAAACAAAAAAAAACTTTTTACCTTATACTCTCTATAAAAATAATTTTTATTGTATATATATATATTATTATAATTATTTATCCAGTTGAGTACGGGTCTGTGATTGACACATGATCACATTTGTGTGTCCTATGGTAAGTTGCTCCCATGACAACCACCAAACTTTCAAGGTTTTCTTAGATGCACTAGCTTCCATGACTCACAAACTTGTTGTGTTGGTTATATTAATTTTAGAATTAATACCATTGGGAAAACTATGAACCCTCCAATTAATTTCCTCATTAGTTAGATAAGTAGCTCTATTAATATTCTTCTAACTATTTGTTTTTATTTTTTTAATATTATCAAGCATTATACGATCCAAAACATTAATATGCAAAAAAGGTTTGTAAAGCACAAACAGAAACACAATTTCATTTCTTATAAATATTGGAATTTTATTTGATCCATGGTGGTAATTTTTTTTAATCTATTAATCTTGGCTGATTATAAGTGTTTTATATTGCCTTTTGGTTGGAGTGAAACCTTCACCTTCACATAGAATTAACTTACAATCATCTTTTTCAGCAGCCTTTCAGCATGTTCTACATGACAAACTTGGTAACTGTTGTGTTCAAATTTGGGACTTTTTCAAAACTGCAAACCAAACCTTTTATTTAATCTATGAGGGAAGACTGTCTTCAGTCAATTAGAATTAACTTGTGTTGAGTATTTTTTATTTATATCCACCTGCAGACAAGATTGAATCTGCATTCTCTTAGAGAATGTCACTTAGAGCTTATACAAACCACTGTCTAGTACTACTATGCTGAATGTTTAAGCTATGAAAATGTTCTAATATGGAGAATAGCAAGATCACTGAAAATGACTATTGCATTTAATTTCTATTTCATATCAAATCACAAAACTAAGCTACAAGTTCATTCAATCCTTTCAAAGTTTGGATAATAAAGTTTTACAATTGTGCTTATTTTGTGTTAAAGATTCAATAAAATCTATTGGGAAGAAAGAAAATAATTTAGGTTTTAAATCTGGCCCATTAAGTGAACTACACTGTATATTAGATGCAACCTCTGTATCTTTAAGATGGAAAATAAGGGGACTAAAATTCTTTGCAAGGGTATTAGCCTTAAAGTGAATAAAACAGATTCACATGCAATTTTAAAGTCCAAGCACTTACCATTCATAAACAAACATCACTTAAATTAGGAATGGGGTCAATACTATCATGGCTGCTATAAATCTGATGACATATTTCCACACTTTTATGCCAGCTAAATTGGATAAAAAAGCTAATATTATTAATGAAAGTATTTTAAATCAATGCCTATCCAATTATACTACTGCATCATAGCAATGAACATCTTACAATTGAACTTTCCAACTACTCTCATATTTGATGCATCATAATTATAGAGTTATCCAGTTATTTATTAATCTTACCAAGAAAATAATCATCATTAGCAGAAATTAAAGTGCAAGAAAATGAAAAGGAAGAACAAAGTTAATCTCTAGAAAGGTCAGCTTAATATTGATATGAACAGCCATGGACATGACTGCCATTTAATACAAGATCATATTTTGCTCATTGCTCCACCATGACAACAACCAGACTAGGTTTCTTCTTTTATAGTCTCATTTTTGTTAAAAGCACCATAAGCTAGGAATCATGAGCTCCTAACTTTTATTTTTAATCAGTGTGGTACTTTGTCAAGGGGAGTTTAACTTATGAGCTAATTTATAATACTAAGAGTTTAGAGATTTTAAGAAAATAATTTATTAAAGAATTAATGAAAATATTAACCGCAGATATTATAGACTCATCCTAAAGAAATAGAACAAAAGATTTCAATTTTTGAATGATGGGAATAATTTCATGGTTGTAAATCCATAACTTCCAGAAGTGTCTAAATGCCAAACTTTTTTATAATAGGATTTTATTTTAATCTGAGATTAGAACGACTAAAATAACATGTATATATCTACTATAATAATTTCAGTTGCATGTTTATGTATATTCTTTACCTGTAACAATTTTATTGACTAATCAATGTTACTGCATTGAGTAATCAATGAACTTTATTTTTGTTCTTGGTAAATTTTTACAATTTATAATCAAATTGAATATGAGTGAAAATGTCTTAGTTTATATTCAATTCAATATCAAGAAAGTTAAGCAATATTATGTCTTGTCATTACTTAAGCGAGTAACCATTTTGAATTAATTGGTATGAAAAGGATTTTTTCTCTTCATTCTTATGTACAAATTTTTCCCTTCATTCCTATATCCAAATTATGTTTAAATTCTCCATGTTTAATACACTAATCTTAATTTCATATTATTTTCATAAAAACAAACACCTATTTAGTAGATTAATGAAGCCTTCCTTAAAATAAATGCTTATCTATTACATCTATTGGAATGGAAGATTATTAATGAAAACATTATCTAAAATGCATTTATAAGTATTGTGATCATTTCTAGAAGACCAGTTTATGGTAAATCCTGATATTGGATTTGATCTAACAGTTGAAATTACTGAATGTAGAACATGGACTGAGAATTTAACATCTCATATGCAATTTGCTAAAGTCCAAACAAGCTCACAATTTTTTTTCTCTTTGTAGCATAAATAAGAAACACGGATTTATTTTACAGAAAGAGATGGAGGAAAATAACTTTTAATATATTTTCGAAAAGAATATAAGAATAGTATTCTGAAAAGATGAAACGACTTGAAGAAGGACAATGCTAAATTAGCAGACATTACTATATCACTATTACTCTCATTATTTTGAATCTTCAATACAATGGCTTTTTGTAAATTTATTTTTCAGAAAATGTCAAAAGATTACAATAAAGCAGCCAAGTCAAATCAAATATGTTATTGCCTCTGGACTGACATTATTATTTTTTGTAAAATCTGTTTTACTTCAGAGAATTCTTTGTCTGTGTATTCTTTATAGTTAGTAACATTTGTGAAACATTTCTTCTGAAATTTCTAGACAAAAAGATGTGCGGCCTTAACACATTTGAATTTGATTCAACTTGTAAATGACTAATGAAGCCAATATAAAGCAGGCAAAATTTGAACAAAGCTTCAAGTTAGTAACTAAAAAAAATAATTGTAATAGAATTTACATATTTTAGATAGATGTAAATATCTTAAGAAATGTGTTATTTTTAGAAGTACTGTATTTATATATATTATCTAGACTCCTGTAAATTACATCATACTATTAAAGACATGCTAGATCAATATAAATTACATGCTATATCAAATCAATATTAAGATCAAGATACTACAAAAACTTTGGGAATTTACAATTTTTTAAATCAAAGACGTTAATACCTACCTACAGATGTCATGTTTATTTTTGTTACACTTTTTTCAATAATATTTTTTACTATGGTTGCTAATAACTCTCAAATCATTAGAAACTTAGAATAAATTAGTTTCACATCAAAGATTAGGAAGAAAAGGGAACACAAGGAATTAAATTAGGCTTTAAAAAATAACTAGAAAAAATATGTGACATTACCTATGGAACGACCATTGTACTTATACTTGTGTTTAAACCCTAGTCAATGTTTAATACTTACAAGAATACAGGGAAAATTATTTTCAACCAGGTAAAAAATAAGTTGTGCTACTACTGTGACAATGGTGATGGGTTCATACCTTTTGCTTATCTCTTTCTGGTGGCTTTCCTTTTGTAGGTTATGACCACCCATGTTGCTACTTTGGTGAAACAGTGAGATAAAAGGAATACTGATGGATTTGTTGATAGACAACATAAACTTCTTTTAAACTTAAATATTCTCTCTTGACATTAAATTTTATCCCTAAAACTCAGATGGAAGTTCTGATTGGTACCATTCAAATTGGCAGTGACTGAGATCCAATTGTAACTATAATCACTCATTGATGCCCTAATCATAACTTATCTAAATTAATGTTTGACTCATTGTGTCTTTTTTACACAAACAAATATTCTATCTTCCTTGCTTTTGAATCTCTACAATTCATTCGTTAAACAATAACTCATTTATTGGAAAATGGATCTGATATTAAATGACCAAGAAGGTTGGTATGATTAAAAACTGAAATAAACAATATTCAAGACATAATATGATATTAAGAAAGATGTCTTCCTAATTTATAGCCCCTCTTTGTATTTTCAAAGCAATAAAAAGGTAAAACAAATCTAACTTTGTGGTCTGATTTATATTGAAAATGCGTTATTTTAAGAAAGTTTGATTTTTAAAAGAATCAGAGTGAAAGTTGACATAACAAGACCAGGAACTGGCTAATATAAGAGTATGTCACCACTACTACAGAAAGATCTAAATGTTATAAAGGGTTTATCTAGTTTTATGAGATAATAGTTATTGAGACATCTGCTTGAGTCACTTTCACTTTCAGACTAGGTGGAAGTCTTGGAGATTAAATACTCAAACTCTAAAATTGTAACACACGAGTATATCCAAAATAAATTCTTGCTCTGATTGTTGGGTTAATACTCTTGGGAAATGTATGAATCTTTTAATTCCACCCAGTTGTGGATTAAATAGTGCTAATAAATTGACAAAAAAGAAAGAAGTTTGTATTGAAAGATTGTTTTTGACATTAAATGACAGTAAGAGTTGATAAGCCTTTAACCAAAAATAGCCTAACCTAACCCAACCTTTCAGATTAATACCATTAATAAAATTATGAGGGTCCCTATGGTGATAATCAATAAAATGACAAACTAGATGGAACCCTGAAACATGAAAAATCTCTTCAATCTTGATCTTTATGCTATCTTAAATCTTCAAGAATATATCCATAGAATAACTTTATTTTGTTTTTTCATTCAAAGCTTTTTACGTTTGGCCCCATTCAACAATCGGATGTCATGGAAACACATGCACTAACAGGAAATTACTTTTTTCTTTTAAACTCTTTTTTCATTATTCAACATAATATTTACTGAATGCCTTTTTATTTTCTGCAGAGGGATACTCATTTTTTTTATTTACTTATTCATAGATTTTTTTCATACTTTTATCATAGATTTTTTTTTATTAGCAATTTTTTCATAACTTTTCAATTGCATTTCACTTGCTGTTGTTTTTATTATCAATTTTATTAGATCTCTTATACATTCTCATAGTTTTTATTTTTATTTTTATATGTGTGTTTATGTAATGGTCCAGGTTTGCTGTAATCTACTCCACTTGGATTGTATTTAATATTCATAAATTCTTACAGAGAAGACATTTTTGGTGTGCCCGAAGACTGGTTATTTTCTAGAAGTAGCATGTTTTTAAATGATTAGATTATTATAGTTCAATTGGACTAAATAACATCAAGCAAGAAAATGTGATTCCAATCTGAATAATTTCAATGTAGATAATTAATTTTAGAATTTTCTTTTATCAAAAAGATCAAATCTACAAAAATCAAAGCAATGTTTTAATCATTTCTAATTAATAATATTGTCTAGCTTGCTTAAGTGTTTATGTAATTTAAAAAACAACAACCATAATCAATTGAATAAAATCCAACAAAATATATAGTTTTCTGTGGAAAGTATAAACCTTAGAGTAGAATGAGAACATATTTTTATTCTTCTTTTTCAAAATTATTTAAAATATGTTAAGTTGATATCTTATATATGATACTAGAAGTTTCTAATTTTTATAAAAATTTACTAGGAATTTCTTTTAATACTATACAATAAATATTCTGATAATATAAACAAAAATAAAATAACTCATTACAAAAATTTTATTCTTTAGAGTAAAAAAAAGAAAGATCAAAAGATTTAATGAATCAACTAAAGACAAAAGTTTAAAACACACTTAAATACACACAAAAAAAAGAGAAGAAGAAAAAATAGGAAGAAAATATAAGCTGTAAAATTGTCTAACTATTTAACAAAATCAATTTTCTAGTTTCTATTCTATTTTTGTAACATTTTCAACTGAAAAATTATGATCAAGTCAAACTATTTTTACACTTTTCATGAATATAACATCTATAAAGTGGTTTATAATATTATTTTAAGATGTTTCAAAATTATGGTTGAGAAATACTACTGCTTCATATATTTGATAACTTCCTTATTCACAGATTTGCTGTATAACCTGCTTTTAAATTAGAGAATATATTCTTCCTATACCTAAAATGGCCAAGTGCTTATTTAATGGTTATTTACAATGTTTTATTCAACCTTTTCAGTCATTTTATGCTGAGAATAATCATTTTTGATAAACATCTTTCTTCTATCAACAATTAGTAGGAATAAACCAGCTTCATTATTTAATACATAAGTAAAATAAGGCTTCTCATAGGTATTTGTATGAATGTATATGATATGGAGCAACTGGAAATTGAACTCGTATATTTCACTTCCAAAGTCCAAAGAATAGATACAATCTAGAACTGAAAACTTATATATTTTAAACCAGGATTATACGATGAGTAAATTTAAACATTTATAAATTTCTTTAATTAACACCATATCAACCTTAGAATGCCAAAATCATTTTTCTAAAGAAATGTATTTCTAAAAAGAATTGTTGAAAGAACAAAAGTTCCCCAGAGCCAAATGGAAGCTGCAGATTGTTACTTATTCTGTAAATATTTCCCCGTGTCATTGAAATACTAATTAAATTGAAGCATTTTTAAGATGAAGTGTTCTTTTTTGAAGACATTTGAAAAAGTTGATATCTTTACATTTTCAGGAAATCTTTCTTTTGTGATTAAAAATGAAATTCATATTTTTTACTTACATAAATCAAATGATGTCTGTACTTAAAATGAGAAAAAAAAAGGAGAAAAAATTATTTCCAAAATAAAAAAAAAGTTTGGATCAAGCTGTCATAATAGTTGATTTTAGAAGTCTGTGTGTTGTTTGCATGTATGTATTGTTAATGTGCTTATGGGTTTGGTGATGTGTGTACATATATTTATGTATGTTTGGCTGTCTTGGAATTATTTATTTATTTATTTATTTATTATTTTTTAGAACGTAAGAAGAGGGTTTATGGATCTTTACACAATAATAATAATAAAGTATGAATAAAAAATGAAGTTGAAAGTAGAGATATATTTTTCTACATAGTCACCACCATACTCAATGCATTTTTGGCAGCGATGGATGAGGCCATCTATTTTCAAATATATATAATGTTACA
>JAYKTE010500723.1:0-10013 GCA_036873565.1 Xipholeptos notoides | reverse complement strand
AGAAGCTTGGAAATTATATTAAGACACTTGATCCAGCCACTAAGTCTCTTGTTAGAGAACAAGAAAAAATCGAATTATAAATATTGAAAAGGAAAATTAAAATTCTTTTTATCGAAACTTGTCTGAATATATATATATATTCAGACAAGTTTCGATAAATATATATATACATAAGAAATAGGACTATTAGGAATAATTATGGCGTTTTTTAATCAATATCTGGATACATGTTTTGCTTAGCATCTTCTGAAGATAAAATGTAGGAGAAAGAAAATAAAACATCCATTCTTGTTTAAAATTGAACATCTCTATTTTTTAAAAAGGTTTATGTTGTCAATGACGACAATAAAGGCTAACTGAAACTTTTCAATATTGTTTTCCTTGTTATTAGTGAAATCTTCTCTGTTTTTTAGAGATGTTTATGTTGTCAATGACGACAACAAAGGTTAACTGAAGGTTTTAAATTGTGATATTGTTTTCTTTCATGATTCTAAGCACAAGACCAATGTCTAATTATTTTGTTTTATTTTATTTTTACATACAGTGTGTGATTGCACATACTTTACCTCATCAGCTGCCAACTAAGGGTGATAACAGAGTTTCGGTGGCTAAGACAGTACTGCCACCCTTAGCGCTATTAGCAGCACTCTCCATCAGACAGGGTAATGAAAAACAAATTACAGTCCCACCGGTAGTAGATATCAGAAGAGTCAGTTCAGAGTTGTTATAGCAGAGAATTGAATAGACAACTGATTTGCTTGATGGAATGCGTGTTTCTTTTAAATTCATAATGTCAAATTCTTTCAACAAGGAAAGCATCATTGCCAATGAGAAAACCTTTCTACTTTGAGGTCATCAACTGGATTCGGGACTTTGACCAAATCCAACTTGTTGAGCCGTTGTCCTCATCAGCCACCAACTAAGGGTGATAACAGAGTTTTGGTGGCTAACTGAATGCTTCCTGCCCGCTGTTCGATAGTGGTTGTTGATATAATAACAGCAGATTCAATGATTGAGCGTTTCATCTTATTCTTTTCAATTTTTATGATCTTAGCTTCCTAAATCGAAATTGTGCCCTTCCTTGTTTCTATGTATGACAGGTGCATATCTAAGATCATTATTTTTCAGAGCTTTTTTATGCTCATATAACCTTTTTTTAAATTGGCGAGCTGTTTCACTAACATAAAACTTGTCACATGATCAACATTTAATATAATAAACTATATTTTCATTTTTGGATTTATGTAGGATTTTTGTTGTGGGATTTATTTATTATATTTTTAATGGTAGCGGAAGTGGTGTAGGTAATATTTAATATTTCATTCAGATTGTTTGTACTAGAATTTGTAGGTAGAATGATTTTTCTGATAGTGTTATGATGTGTTCTGGGGTATTTGTTATTGTGTATTTTGTATGCTTTTCTTTTTGCATTGAGTATGAAGTATCTAGGGTATTGTAAAAATTTGAATGTATTTTCAATGTATAATAATTCATTATAAAGAAAATCAGGGATGCATATTCTTAAAGCCCATTAGAAAAAAAACAATTATTATACCAGATTTAATTTTATTGTTAATGGGAATAAAAATTAAATATTTCTCCCACATTTCATCTGCTAAGCAAAACATGTGTCCGGATATTGATTAAAAAACAACATAATTATTCCTGATTGTCTTATTTTTTATTAATATTGTCTGGAAATCTATATTTCCTAAACACAAACACACACACACACACACACACAAATATATATATATATATATATATACACGAACAAGCACACACACACACACACACACACACACACACACACACACACACACATATATATATATATATATATATCGTGACGAATTTACGTTAAAATACAATAAATATGGTAATATTATTGTTGGTGATGATGATGATATTTCGGAAGAAATAGATCATCGGTTACGTGATTGGTTAATACACAGCCAATCAAATGAAGCGTAAACAAATTAACGGCAAGAAAAATTTGAGCGCCGAAATTCAGTCTCGAAAAAAATTAGATATGAAAAGGGTTGCATGGGAGACTCAGATCGTCGAAAAAAATATGAAAAACAAATCGCTATTATGAAAAAATAAAAATAGAATGCAATTTAGCCCTGATTCTAAAAAGAAGAAAAAAAAAAAAGATGAGAAGAAGATAAAAAGAAAAAAATAATAAAATCCACAATGATCTTCAATCTTCATCACGCCGCCGTGTACGGTCAGTCGTTTGACTCGTTTACTTTTTGCACATCACACTACACTACTATGCCACTAGATAACTTTCTCAGTTTAATAATGTGTTGCAAAAAAAATAATAATAATAACAAAAGGAAAGGAAAAGAAAGTAAAAAGAAAAAACAATATATATAATCATAATAACTTTGACAAAGAATTTATAATAAATGATGTTTATATTCAAAATCTACATTGAATGAAGTGTTCAATTTTTCCTACTGAAATTGTCTTGTTTATGTCTTGTTTTTATTTCTAGCAAAATCCATTGCATGGACTCGGTTTAATTATAACAAAAAAAAAAAAAGCTGTAAATTCTATTACCCATAATTTCAAAAATAAATATTTTCATGAATGAAAATTTACCAGAAATTACAGAATGGTGAAAGAAAAATAGAATTTGCACGGATTTGATTTGCACATATATCAATCCATAGGAATATGGAATTAAATGTGCGTTCGTAAAAATATATACACACTAACAAGCACACACACACACCACACCACACACACATATATATATACATACACACCTTTGTCATGAATGCAGAAGTATTGCCATAGTTTGTTGCTGAGAGACCTAGAACTTTACACTTTCCTAAACTTGCATTTATATTATTTTAGCTTTTCCTTGATTTTTTTCTCATATTGCTTTTTTGTTCATGTAATGTTCATTATGTTTGAGTCATGATCACTAAGTGCTTACAAGGCATTCAAACAGTATATCATAACGATATATTATATATAACAGTATATTCATAATATTTTTTGCCTTATTATCATCATCATAAGTGAAAAAATAATATTTATATATATTTCTAAGATGAGGCTTAGTAATTCACACTATTTTTGGTTGTTAGAAGAATGTTTTTGTCTTGATTTTTATAAACCCAATACTTTTCTCAGTATACCCTTTAAACTTCCTCATTTGATTATGGGAACACTTACATAACTTCAAACTAAACTCTATATCTAAGCCCTATAAATTGATTATGCTCTTTCTGCAAATAATACATTGACATTTGAGTTAATTAACAGACTCTAAATGACTTTAACCGGAGTATCACAGGGTTCAATCCTCATATTAGTCAGTAGAGAAGCATTATAAAGAAATAATCTCAGACGTCTAATCATGAGGTAATGAAGAGATGTTATTAGGTTATACTAAGTTACTTCTGTTTAACAGCATTTAAACTTTACAATCATTTTTACCAAATAGTTAAAAAAAACAGTAGTTGCTCCATTTAACTAATAGCTAGGAGCTTTATAGGAGTTTATACCTTTCTAAAGAGTATTAGCCTGAAATTTGAGCTCTTGCATGAGGATTCTAAGCTCCAAACACTTAAGCATTTGCCCACAGGACTTTCTTAGTCTGTTAAGGAAAATGAGAATAATTGACCTTGACAGATACATTGAATGTTCCCTAGTGCAACAGTAGGGCTTCTGAGCCTAAAATCTATCAAGGGCACATCGGCTGAAATCATTGTCTATATATAAATGCAAATAATAGCCATAGTCCAAATGCAGTGAATAAAGAAAAATAATGATTTTAACTTTTTTTTATGAATACAATGATAATGCTTATTACTATTGCTATCATCACCACCATTATCACCATTTAACTTGTTGCATTCTCTCTTATTACTTTAATAATATACATTTTACAGAACACAATACTTGGATCTTTCTCAGGGAAATTTTGTTGTTTTTATACGTTATTGTAATAATAATAATAACAACAAGAAGAATAATAATCAATAACAATACTATTGATTTGATCATAATTATCATTTTGTTACATTATTTCTTATAAACTTGTGGTCACATCACAGTGGTGCAATATTAAGGGTATGAAGAAACAAACTGTATGGTCATAGAAAAAACAAAAAGAAAAAACTTTCCTTTCAGAATCCAATAAAAAATTTCAATAATTGTGTATGTTCTATGAAGGCCTATGACAATCAAGGGCTTCTCCAGTTTAAAAACCACTGCAAAAATAGCCATTAAAACTTTTAATATCACATATTTTATGTCTTTAGACTCAATTCATTTCTACTTTTTAAATGTGTTCTTTGTTGCTTTGGTATTAAATCAATAATAATCATCATTATTTATAAATAGTTAATATCACTTGGTGCTCATCACAATTTATATTTTGTAATATTTTTATGCTTTTGTACATCTGTGTCAACACTATACAGTAGAGAATAAAAAAAATCAGTTTAACATCTACACAAATGAAAGAAACTAGGGGTTAAAAAAAGATGAGGGGTCATAACATAAAAATGTATTAGGTTTACTTGTGACACTGTTAGCCTTTGATGTTAATGAAAATAGTATTAAAAGCTATTTTTTTCTTTTTTAAAAAATACTATTGAGGCAGAATGGTCTTCTGTCCCTTTTTAGAATTTTTTTTACTTTTTCCATTTAAGTATTAGGGATAGAATCAGCGCTTCTTTTTTGCTTGTGGTAGGGGTAGAGGAGCTTGTAACACAGGCACTTGCAAAATTTTAACAGGCTTGGGAGGAGGAGGCGGGCTGGGTGGGTAGTTAGTCACTTTAAGATGTGGCAGTCGCATGTCAGTCCACTGGGTGCAATCAGGTATGTGACGAATGTTAGGTGTCTTCAGACATCTTGATGTGACACTTGTAACTTCGGGGCAAAGGAATTGTTGTGGCATATTTTTTGAGGGCGTCTTCATGTGATAGTCACGTTCAATAATGGCAGTTGTGGACTTGCATATTTCATTGGAGAAGCGATCTGTAAGAAAAGGAAAAACAGCAAATAAACATTTTGACAGGTGAACTGAAAATTTGCAATGAAAAAACAAAATTTGTTTTTTGTCAAACTCAAAATAATTGTGTTTGTAGAGAACACCATTATTTTGAATTTGACATAGAAAACTTAAATTTCTATGTGCTTCTTCATACTGATGTTAAAATCATAAAGCTCTCTGTTAGTTTAAATTATCCATATTATGTACCATATTATAGTGTGTATTATAAACAGTAAAACCAATTACTGATAACTTTCTCTGCATCTGGGGTATCATTAGTTCTTGCCCTTACTATTTGTTTACAACGATGGGGAAACTAAATTGTGATGTAACATGGTAACTTCTTTATTACACAGAGCTGAACGATCTCATTTTATTGCCATAGTTCTAAATCATCAATCAAACCCGAAAGTATCTTTTTCTAGATGCTCAAATTGCGTCTCTCTGGTTTTAGTGTAAGGAAGAAAAAAAGACTCCAAAAAGCTTTTTTGGTTTCAGATAATAGGGTTTATTTCTTGGACAAGCGCTTGTAGTTTATCTAACATAATCTGCCTTCCTTCTTCTCTGGTATTTGTGTTCAGCAGTTGCTATCTGTCTTTCTGGCTGACTGACTGTCTAGCCCATGGCAAGTGCTCACTAGGAACTCTCTACTCCCATCTGCTGATTGAATTAAACTACTTGTCTAATTCTGATTTTGTAACTATGTTTTTATAAACTAAGAATGTATTGTATTTTAAATTTCTGCAATTTTTTTTCTAAAAACATAATTGTCTAAATAGTTTAACTATTTAAAATACCAAGTTTTTCTAGTTTTAAAAAGATATCTGTAACTCAAATTTTCTATTGCATAGTATTTGGAATGCATTTTTTATTATAACAATATTTCTTCCCATTCCGATTGCAATAGTTAAAAACAGTCTTTGTTTCTATTTATAATTATACAAAATTCTAAACTATTGACAATTTGCTTTGATTGGATTTTAATCCCAGTCTAGATTTATAACTTAAATTTGCTATCTTACTCAACTATTATGTTTCATTACAGCAAGAGTGAGTGTTTGTTGTTGGAAGAGAGCGAATGAAATGTAAAACCTAATGGATACATTTTTATGCTGTCTATGAAAGAAAGCTCAATATGAACAACTCCAATAAAGATCAAATCTTGTGCAAAATGTTATATATGCTATCACTGAGATACCTAAATTATATCCATTTGAAACCCAAGTAAAAATGTTGCACAAGCCCAAATAATTATTTCACAATTCAAGGCCAAATAAAAAATTAACCAAATAAGGATTTGACATAAAAAAGAAAGAAAATGCTGTGCAAAGCCAAAGAGGTATTTCACTAGAAAATTCCTAAATAAAAATGTGTTGCATAGTCATGTGGTCCAGCCCTACCACATTGCCCAGGTGTCTATACTAACTTTCCTTGGGGGAACACACATGGGCATACAAACCACTCGGAGACCTTTTGTTTACAAAAGACAATCATTGAATCTTAAGAATCACCCCCACAAATCAGGAATGCCATCACTTTGAAAAAAATTACTTTTTGGACCATATATTTTTTCTTTGATTTTTAAGAGGATAGAAATAATGATTTAGAAATATACAAAATTATAAGGCACAGTCTTATCTAAAGGGTTTCCTCATACAGTGTGTCTTAACAGTTACTGCGTGCCTAAGTTTTCAAAGTAAGAACCATTGTAAAACTCACTAACAAAATGTTCTTAATAGTCAATTTATAATAATGAACATTAGCCTCATGATATATGAAAAAGTAAGAATCAGAGCCACAACAACTTTTCTATATGAAAAGACTACTGCTGCAGTTTATTTAAAGATAAAACAAACAATGAAAAGTGCACGGTGACTTTCTGATCACAATTCATGATAAGAATGAAAAAACATAATTTCATTTCCCAAAATATTAAAACAGTTTTTGAACACTCATAAATCTTAATGAAACTAGGATTTCTACAAAGTATTTATTTTCTAAATTCTAGTAAGAACTAAAAAACAACAACTGTAAAATCATCAAATAAAACAAAACAAATTTTCATGATACACAGGCAACACTGAATAACCTTGCTAGTGAATAAGATGATAATACAAAGCTTCAGAACCTAATAACTTTTCTATATTTATGAAAGGAAAGTATTGTTGTCACCCTGGGATTTGTTTAGACCAATATCCTTATCTTTTTTTCATTTTATTCATTTATATTTAGTATTATTATTATTATTATTATTTTTAGAAGCTCAATCAACTGTCGATATTTGGAGACAAGTTTTCAGGTAACTTAATAATTTATAAAGAAGGAACATTGTCACTTTTTTTTTTATTCATTCGGTTTTTTTTTCATTCATAATTAACTTCCAGTATTCTCAGTCATGAAGCATCCCTGCAAATCAGTAATATACTTAGGCAAACATGTCTATCAATGCAAATTTTCGTCACTCAACTTTCTGCATTCGATACAATGTATCATTATTACTACCTCTATCAGGAGACAGTTGTATTTTTTGTGCTTTATTTATCTCCATCTGTTTGTTTGTCAGTCTAACAACATTACATAAAAGATAAATAATTGGAATTTAACTAGTTTTTGTTCATATATCTCAGCTTAAGTTAGTCTTCATAAAAATTTGTAAAAGTTCTGTTCTAGAGTCCCTTTGCAAAATGTTTAAAAACATTTGATATTAAAAACAGATGTTATGTAAATAAACAGATGTTAATAAATAGTGTTAGTATAATTTTATCAACATTGATCAATGTAAATAAAATTTTATTCATTAAAAACTTTTATTTTCTATTGTCATCATTTTTGTATTACCTACAATCTTTTTTAATCAGATTTCGAATATTTAAAGGCATTTGTCAAATCTTGTTTATAATATTCACCCAACTTAATCTTTATTTGTTAAACACTGCAATTAGAAGTTATTTTTTATTTGCTTTTATATTGTTATACAATAACGCAAAATAAATATTTCATGTTAAAGAAAATATTTAAAGTATAGAATTAAACCAACAAATATTTCAAATTAAAAAATAAACACAAAGTATTTATTTCAAGTCAAAAGATAAATACAAAGTGGATATTTAAAGTCCTAAAACAACCCAAAATATGTACTCGAAGTGTTTAGATCTAACTTTAAAAACCCTAGGATTTTGTTTCATAAGCTTATTCGCTGTCAAGATCCACAATACAAATTTTTTTTTATTCAAATAGTATCCAGAAGAAAAGTCCTTAATCTGATAAGATCATGGACATTGGAATACAATTCTAATTCCAGTTTGACCATGCTTAATACTATTTCAAGCATTACATTCCCGAACCAACTAAAATAGTATTATAATTGTTCATCTTATAATTTGATAAAAAATAAAAAATAAAATTATTTATGAAGATAGTTCAAGTACTAAAAGCTCTAAGGTACCACTGTATTCACTTTTCATCTAATACTCTGGTTGAAAGTCATAAATCCTAACATCAAGCCCTAGCTATAGATTAAAATAAAATATTACAACTGTTTTTCGAATAACATATATATATATTTCTAATAATTAATGGATAATTAAATGGCTAATATGCTATAAAATAAAATAAAAACCTAGACCTGAACATTGTGAATAGTGTAAATAAGTTCAAACCCAGCATAAAGCAATGGCAAATGTCTGTTGCTGATACTTGCTTTGGCAATAACTCTTAATTCAGTTGAATAACTGGAATTACAGAATGGCCCCAGGTGACAAATGATGATAATGGTGCACTAGTGTCTAAATGTCTCTTGAGACTATGAACTTGTGCTTGAGTAAGATTTAATGATAATGAAACTAACAAAATTAAGTTTGCAAATAACCAGTGGAAGCATTAGCTAAGATTACCAAGAAAGACACTTCAATTCCATCATATGTTATCATGTATTAGTTAAATGAGACCCAGTTTGTTAATTAAGAAGGTGAGAATGTTAAGCCTGGGACTCAGAAATATCACCATTTGATTATATTATGACTAAGACTTAAATCGGTGGGCTAGTAGAGATATGGACATTATATTTAGGCTAAAAATTTTAAAAATAACTCACTTGCTATTCCCAAGAATAGTTGTTTCCAAATTCTTTTTTGTCATGCACTACCATTACTAGTAAGGGAATATAAAATAACTTCAGGACATAAAATTTATTTGAGTCAAAGAAAAAAACATTTCAATGGTAGCAGATTGAGGTGTAGCCCAAAATGAAACAATAATTCAAATATTCCAATGAAATTCAGATGTAATCAGAATTAATTGGTTGTTTGGTTGGTTAGTTTTGCTTAAAGGCATGTCAACCATTATGGTCATTTAAAGTTAAAAATACTTTTTTATAGACATCTTTCCTTTGTCAAATGCTCGTAGAATACAACTGATTACACTATATAACCTATAATTAGAGGGGAAGGGGATTCAAGCCTTTCCCATCAGGATTAATACTTTTTCTAAGAGTAATAGACAGAACATGAATGTAATAGAATGGTTGAGACTTGAATTTACACATTATGATTTCAAAGTCTAGGCACTTGTATACAGTACCATGGGGCTTACCCAACAAGTCATATTGGCTGAAATGGAGTGAGTATAACACTCAAAATGAGAGAAGTTTGAATAGATTAAGTAAAGTTAATTCTATATAAATACAAAAGCGACCCCTCTGTCTGTCTAGCAAACTACTTCTCCAATTTTTAGTCTAGAGACTAAAATATAAAATATGGAGTATTCAGACAAGAGGAACAAATTTGATTAGGTTTTGAGCTGGAAAAATAGCTCTAAATGGCTCGAACTTGAAATATTGGATCATTGCAGGTCCATAGCATCCACTGTGCATGGTCTATTTTAGTCATTGGAATTTCAATGTAAACATAGTTTGCTAAAATAAAATTTCACCTTGAGCACAAAAGGAGCACCAAAGCAACCCTCAAGCAAGGCTGGGCAATACTTTAAGAACTCT
>JAYKTE010500612.1:0-10014 GCA_036873565.1 Xipholeptos notoides | reverse complement strand
AGAATTAAAAGAAATGGTAAAATCACAAAATAGTCAAGTAACGACAAGAATATTCTTTGATAAAAGCATATTGTCACAGCCCTAATCATAAGCTTAACGTCAGCTTTTGGATATTTCTTCCAGTTTTTTTTCTACCCCCCCCCCTCACGGCTTTGGATATTATAGCTTGAGTGTCAGTTCTCCCTTGCTGTTATCTCTGCCTGAGACTCTAATAAGCAGACTTGCTGATAGAATAGAATATCAATAATTACTTTTCCATAGAACGGTTGATACAGGGAAAATAATTCATTATAAAGATTCAATGCTGAGGGTTTATTAGAAAAAAGAAAGAAAGGAAGAAAGAAGGAAAGGAAGAAGGAAAGAAAAAAGGAAAGAAAAAGAAAGATAGAATTAAAGAAGGAGAGACAGAATGAAAGAAAGAATGAGGGAAAAAATGGACGAAAGAAAGAAAGAAAAAGAAAGAAAGAATAAAAAAAGAAAAAAGAAAAATGAAAGAATGAATGAATGAAGTAAAGAATGAAAAGAAATAAAGAAATAAAAAATGAAAGACAGAATGAAAGAAAGAAAGAAGGAAAGAATGAGTGAACAAATGTACGAAAGAAAGAACGAAAGAAAAAGAAAGAAAGAATAAAAAAGAAAGAAAATAATAAAAATGAAAGAAGGAATAACTGAAATAAAGAATGAAAAAGAAATAAATAAATAAAAAATGAAAGAATGAAAGTAAGAATTAATAAAGAAAGAAAGAAGAAAGAAAGAAGAAAAAAGGAAGAAAGAAAGAAGACAGAAAGAATGAAGGAAGGAAGAAAGAAAGAATAGAAGAAGTAGTAGAAAAAAAGAATTATTGGAAAAAAAAGAGAAGTAGAAGCAAATAATGTAAGAATCTTTTCAGATTTTTAATAGGATTTTAACGGCTTTACAATAGAAAGGCTTTACAATAGAAAGGATCTCGTTTTCATTAAGGGAAAACATTGCAAATCTATATTAACTGTTTATAAAAATACGTGACAAATCTATTTTGATTCTGTTATTCGATCATACATCTATTATTTTGGACTGTTGTCCTCATCTTTATCATTGTCACCTTCACAATCCTTGAGATGAGGCTTGATAATTTGTACATCTATTATTTTGGACTGTTGTCCTCATCTTTATCATTGTCGCCTTCACAATCCTTGATATGAGGCTTGATAATTTGTATATCTATTATTTTGGACTGTTGTCCTCATCTTTATCGTTGTCGCCTTCACAATCCTTGAGATGAGGCTTGATACTTTGTACATCTATTATTTTTGTCTGTTGTCCCCATCTTTATCATTGTTACTTCACAATCCTTGAGATGAGGCTCGATAATTTGTACATCTATTATTTTTTACTGTTGTCCTAATCTTTATCATTGTTACCATCACAATCCTTGAGATAAGGCTTGATCATTTGTAAATCTATTATTTTGGACTGTTGTCCTCATCTTTATCGTTGTCGCCTTCGCAATTCTTGAGATAAGGCTTGGTAATTTGTACATCTATCAATATTTTTAATTCTCGTTCTGATCCTTATGCTCAGTAATAGATTTGTATCTTATCTGATATATGTACTAGAAGTGTTGCCAGGTTCTGCTCGGGCGCCGTTGACTTGCCCTAAGGTAATTAAGGAAGCTTATTATTTAGGAAAGTAGTATCGTGCACATACAAATCGTGCCAAGCAAATCTCGCTGGTCTGAATGCTTTGATGCTTGCTTTTATGTTTATTTTGATTCGCATTTTTAGTAATTCCAAATTTTGACTCCTTAGCAGCTATTTTTCCAGCTCAGAACGAGGTTTAGAAAAATGTTAAATCTATAAATCCATAAAAGTGAGAAATGCGTGTGCGCAAGCGATTTTTTTAAAACCAAACTCCTCTGCCAATTCTTTGTCTATAGCCTTGGGGTTTGACATAAAGGAATTTCAGACCTGAGTCAATCATTTAATGTACATCTGATGTGTGTGGCAGTATAGGCTTTGGTAAGACAGTGTGTGTTTTTTGTTGATCGGTAATTTTCATAATCAGATGATACCTTGATTTTATCTGGAACATGCTAAAATTAGGTGGATTACCAAAACCTATCCTGCCACATGTGCTAAAACCTTTATGTAAACACTAGTAGTATTATATTTATTTTGAGTGGGCAGATCAGGCTCGTTAACTCGGGAGTGTAACCCATCTAGGTGAAGGTAACACTGACTACAAAAAGCCTGAGGATATGTGAGAACGTAAAACTGGCCTTGTGCCTAACTTGGTTTGGTGCTCGACCAAGTAGATTTCAAATTTATTTGGAATCCTTTTGAGATAAGGCTTCATAATCCATGCATTGATTTTATTAGTGGGCTGTTGTCCTCATCTTTTTTATAATTGTTATTACACCATCTTTTTTATAATTGTTATATTTGTTGTTCTTATAGTGTAATAACAACTATAAAAAAAGCTGAGGACAGCAGTCCGCTAATAAATTCAATACTGGCATAGGTAGCATTACTTTTGGAACTAGTCTCCTATTTTTCTACAGATGCTTCTTCCTTTCAGTCCCGCTAATAGACATGAGAATTAATGGATGGTTCAAACACTTTTTATTCTAATCAAGAAATCAATTAACTGAGCAAAAATTACAACTTTGAATTCTTTTTTCATTTATATTTATCCTTGAGGCTAAGTTATCTTCACTGAGGGTAGTATCACAAAATAATTGTATAAAGATTCTACATTATCAGAAGCAACAAAAGGGAGGGGGAGACGTGGCGGTTACGATTCTAATGTCTCCTCCATTAAACAGTTTTCTTCGCAATATACGGTCGTGTGTTCTGCAGAGAGCAACGAGGCATTACCTGGGAATGTCATCTGTGCAAAGAGAGGGGGGTGAATTTCTTGATCAAGGGTGCCATTCCAATAACCTTGCGCAGCGCGTGTAAAATTGAACTTCGTTCGCGTGGAGAGTAATTCATGCATTTAGACGATCCATACCATCCACTCTTCGCCATTTTTGTCTTTTATTCCCCATTTCATCATCTGCCATCCACCCGCCACTCATCCTCTCTCCACTTACCGCACTAACTTGAATTTTCCTGACACACGCCTGAAAAGGCTTTGTTGTGATTCTTTCTGCACACATTTTGGTAATTCCTTCAGATTGGAATTCTCTGCAAGGCTGGATGGGTTCTCGGTTTTTTTCTCCTTTTTTTTCCACTACTTTCTTTCTTATTGTTGCCGGTTGACACAAACTGGCAATTTTTATATTCAAATGAGATTCCTCTTTCAAAGAGTCTTTGAAAAGGAAGAATAATGGTAAGGAATGAAAAAAAAAGAAAGAAAGAAAGAAAATAACATTAACAAAAGAGAAAAAGAAAAGAAAAACAGACAACAGAGAAATAAATGGACTGAAAAAAATCTAAAAGAAAGAAAAAAAAAGGAAAAACGCAAGTAAGAATAAATGCGTGGAAATGATAAAAATAAAAGAAAAAATAATGAAAGAAAGAATAGAAGAGGAGAAAAGAGATGATAAAAAATAAAAGAGAAGAAAAAAAGGAAGTAAAAAAAAAAGAATTGAGGAAAAGAAAGAAAAAAGAAATGAGGGAAAAGAAAGAAAATGAAGAAAAAACGAAAGTAAGAATAAATGTGGGGAAATGATAAAAAGGAAATAAAAAATAAAAAATAATAAAAGTAAAAAATAAAAGAAGAAAAAAGAAAAAGAAAAAATGAAATGAGGAAAAAGAAAGAAAAAGAGGAAATTTTTTTTTAATTGAAAAAAAAGAAAGAAAAAATGAAATGAGGAAAAAGAAAGAAAATGAAGAAAAAACGAAATTAAGAGTAAATGTGTAGAAATGAAAAAAATTAAAGAAAAACGAAATAAAGAAAAAATATGAGAAAGAAAAAAGAAAGAAAAAAGAATGAAAAATTAAAGTAAGAATAAACGTATGAAAATGATAAAAATGAAAGAAACAAGAAAGAAAAATGAAAGAAAAACGGAAGAAAGAAAGAGAGAACGAGAGAAAGAAAAACGAAGAAAATTGAAGGATAAACAAAAGAAAGAAAGAAAGAAAGAATGAGAAAAAAAAGGAAAATAAAAATCAGAAGAAGAAAGAAAATGAGAGAAAAACAAAAGCAAGAATAAAAATGAAAGAAAAGAAAAATAACGAAAGAAAAAATAGAAAAAGAAAAAAAGAGAGAAAAAGGAGAAGAAATTAAAGAAAGTAAGCGTATGAAAATGATAAAAATGAAAGAAACAAGAAAGAAAAAATGAAAGAAAAACGAAAGAAAAAAAGAAAGAATAAGAGAAAGAAAAATGAAGGAAAAATGAAAGAAAATGAAAGAAAAAAGAAAGAAAGAACGAGAGAAAGAAAAACGAAGTAAAAATGAAAGAAAAGCCAAAGAAAGAAAGAAAGAATGAGAAAATAAGAATTGAGAAAAAATGAAAGAAAACGAAAGAAAGAAGGAAAAAATGAGGGAAAGAAAATGATGGAAAATGTAAGAAAACGAAAGAAATAATGAGAGAAAGAAGAATGAATAAAAAGTGAAAGAAAAACGATAAAAAAAGAATGAGAGAAAGAAGAATGAAAGAAAGATTAATGAAAAACAAAAGAAAGAAAGAATGAATGAGAGAAAGAAAAGAAAAACGAAAGAAAGAAAGAATTGAGAGAAAGAAGAATGAAAGGAAAATGAACGAAAAACGAAAGAAAGAACGAATGAATGAAAGAAAAATGGAGGAAAAACAATAGAAAGAAAAAAAGAAAGTAATGAGAGAAAGAAGTGTAAAAGAGAGAATAAGAGAAAGAAAAATGAAGGAAAAACTAAAGAAAACGAACGAAACAAAGAACGGAAGAAAGAATTAGAGAAAGAAAAATAAAGGGAAAATGAAAAACAAAAATATGTGAAGATGATAAAAATGAAAGAAAAAAGGAGAGTAAAAAGGAAAGAATGAGAAAAAGAATTCAATGAAAAATAAATGTCTGAAAATGCTAAAAATGAAAAAAAAAACAGGAAAGAAAAAACGAAAGAAAAAAGAAATGGAGAAAAAGAAAAAGAAAAAAGAAAAAGAAAAAAATGAAAATAAGTTGTTTATACCTATTAAATTATTCATTCCATAAATTAGATCTGAATCTTCAACGGTTTTTTGCGAGTTTGGTGTGAAAGGTTTTAAATAAAAACACACATTTTGCCAGATTTGGCCTAAATATTGATGTGGAAACCAAACAATTTCAGTATTGGCCATTTTATTTAACTTAATAGGAAAATCGACAATAAATAAAATATCAATTATTCAATAAATTTTATTATGTTCTTTTCCTTTAGTCTCAGTTTTAATTTTGTGGTTATATTTGTGGATGTCACTGATATCACGACTAAAATTAAAAAATACTAGGTCTTTAAATTCGATTTAGCAAATAAATAAATTTGGGGAAAAAAATTCTTAGGGTAATTTCTGATGTTATTTTGCAACTTTCCTCACATTATTTTTTTTACAGTTCCAAAATCGACCTAATCTAATTAACATCCCCCCCAAAAAAAAAAAAAAAAAATCAGTGAAAACATAAAATGAGGGAAAAGAAGTCCAGTAAAAAAAAAATACAATGAAAAATAAAAAAATAAAAAATAGAGTAATGAAAATTCAGGGTGGGAGAGAATAAAAAAAATGAAAATTTACATTAGAATAAAATATCCACTAGCAACGAGGATTGTCAAATATTGACAAATATTTTTAATTTATATACTAGAAGTAATACCTTGCTTTCCCCAGAGATTGCTTTGACGTGCCTTTTGTTCTCATTTTGATCTCTGTTTTTTCGTAATTGCAAGATTATTTTTCTTTCTAAGAAAACTGTGGTAATTATTTTAGTAAACTCTGGGTCATATTTGATTTCAGATTATTTGTATACACACTCATCTCACCTCTGGGTCACATTTGACTTCAAAATATTTAGATCAACACTGATCCCAGCTCTGGGTCAAATTTAAATACAGAATGCTGAGATCAACACTGATCACAGCTCTGGGTCACTTTTGAATTCAAAATATTAATATCGAAACTGATCTCACTACTTGGTCATATTTGATATTTCAGAATATTGAGATCTACACTGATCTCATCTCTGGGTCAAATTTGAATTCATGATATTGATAACCACACTGATCTCACCTCTGGGTCAAATTTGAAATTGAAATAATGAGATCATCATTGATACACTAGACAGTTTTATAATTATTCTTCAGTAATATTAAAACACTTGTTTTATATAATAATAATAATAATAATAATAATAATAATAATAATAATAATAATAATAATAATAATAATATAAGCCCGTCTCATAAATTCAGATAATCAATGAAGATGAGAGTAAAAGTCTTAATAACTAGGGCAAATATGATCAAAACTCATCTTATTAATTCAGACAATTGAACAAGAAGATGAGAGTAGAAGTTTGAATCACTTGAATAAAGATATTAATGAAAACTCGTCCAATAAATTCAGAAAATCAATAAAATGAGAGTAGAAGTCCAAATAACTTTAGAAAGAATAATAATCAAGACACATCTAATAAATTCAAACAATAAATAAAGATGAGAATAGAAGTCTTAATAACTTTAGTAAATATAATAATCAAGACTCATCTAATAGATTCAACCAATTATTATCATAATCTGAATTAATTCTTAGCAATAATCAGGAAAGAGAAAGAAAAGGAAGTGAAGAAAGAAGACATAAAAAGACACTTGTTCCACCAAAGAAAAACTCAATTTAGGAATTCTACAAACAACTTGTTATTAAAGTCATTGAAGTGCAAAATGTTTTTGTAGCGAACACTGAAAGATCTGTCTATCATTCTGTATATCAATAAACCTTAATTGCATTTCTTATTTCTATGATATAAAAAAAACCTTTCATCTTAGCTAACATAAGAGACACAGAAGAGTTTTAAAATAGCTTGCATAAAATTTAATAAACAGAAATAAATGGCTTCTCTTGTGACTTGAATGTATTTGGTACTCTAGGGTTTATTTTAGAGAAGCCACAGAAGAGCAGACATTTTTATTAAGCAGAGTTAATTTCTCTTTAATTACTCTAAATCTGAGATATATGAACAAAAACTACGCCTAATATGCTTCTTTTTTGAAATGCAGATGTATCTGGAATTGTGCAAATATATATATGCTGATATACAGAGTGGCCATAAAAACACTCCTTGATTTCAAATGTTCCTAATTTGATTTAGAGCCTATTAAGTGCCTATACCCTCAAATCCATAAATATACAGGGTGGCCATAAAAAGATTCCTTGATTTTAAAAGTTCATAAAAGAATCTAGAGCCTATGAGTGCCTATTAAGTGCCTACGCCCAAAAAGAATATGACACATGAAACTTTGTTAATTTCTGTAAATATTCACACCAAACTTGTAATGTTATGAACTCAATAAATAATATTATAAATATTTGAAATCCAGGTGTGTTTTTATGGCCACCTTGTATTTTTTTGCAAATATATGTACTTTCTTTTAGATATCAAAAAGAATAATGTACCGAAAGTTGTGCATATACCTATTAAATTTTCGCACCAAAAATTAGATCTAAATCTTTACTGATTGTTTTGACCATTTGGCATGAAAGACTTTAAATAAAAACGTAACTGAAAAATCCTCGATTTTGCCAGATTTGACCTAAATATTGAATGGTGTTAAAATCAAACAATTTCAGTATTGGTCATTTTATTTAACTTAATATAAAAATGGATAATAAACTTTAAAATGTCAATTATTTAATAGATTTTATTAATTTCTTTTCGTTAAATATCAGTTTTCATTTTATTTGGCCTAAATATTGATGTAAAAATCAAACAATTTCAGTATTGGTCATTTCATTTAATTTATTATTCTTTTTATAGTTCCAAAATCAACCTACCCTAATATGTATATTAATTAGTGGGTCTTGATTATTATCTTTATTCAACTTATTTGGACTCGCATCTTTATTAGTTGTGTGAATTTAATGGATGGACTTTGATTATTATCTTTATTGAAGTCGTTATAACTGCTATTCTCATTGTTTTAATTGTCAGAATTTATTATACGGAAAGAAAGACAAAAAGTAAAGAAAGAAAGAAAGAAAGACAAAGAAAGAACGAAATAAAGAAAGCTAGCAGAGAAAGGGAAGAAAAAAGTAAAGAAAGAAAGAAAGAAAGCTAGGAAATGAAGGAAAGAAAAAAGTAAAGAAAGACAAAAAGAAAGACAGAAAGACAGAAAGAAAGAAAGAAAGAAGGAAAGGGTAAAAGCTCGGTCTCTGGAATCGTATTACACGAGTTCAAATCCGAGTCAAAAAACCACTATATTAACTTTCAGCTGTTTCGGGCAGATGAGGCTCGTTAACTCGGGAGAGTAGTTCATCTAGGTGAAGGGCAACACTGATTAAAAAACTCCAGGGTTATAATGAGGCCTTGTGCCTAACTTGGCTTGACCAAGTAAATATAATACTTCATCCCAAGGATTTCGAGAAAAAAAAACTAATAAAATCCACACAAAAAAGAGCTAAATTTTCTTTTACTTTATTTCTAAAGAATAGACTAAAAAGTTAAAAAACCAAACTTGGAATCGCAGTATACAAGACATAAATTTCATTGATTGATTCATTCACTGACTTTTAGATGGGAATGATTATTGAGGAAGCGAATGCTATGAAAAAAAATAGGAAAGACAGTTTAAGAATGAAATCAAAAAGGTTTTTTATGACATCGCAGCCTAAGATATTATTTCGACAAACCCTTTTGTTCTGGGATAGGTGTTGTATTCGAGAATATTGATCAATGTTGAAGCCTTATATAACGCAAGGCTAAGTGCAGGTACAGTAAAGGAAAAAAAAGAAAGAAGGAAAAAACAAGATGGAGGCGAGAAAAAACTCACCGAGATTATATTTGCCTGGCAAATTTATTTCTAAGGGAGACAATGCACAAAGGAATATAATCTTTCAGACAAATTCTTAATGAGAAAAAAAAAAGATGTGAAATCCCAAAAGTACAGTGATGCCTCTATATACAAGATTAATTCGTTTCCGGAAAAAAGCTCGTATCTAGAATTCCTCGTATCTAGAATTCTCGTATCTCGACCAAGTTTTTCATAATTGAAAACCAATTACAATGATGCCTCTACATACAAAATTAATTCGTTTCCGGAAAAAGCTCGTATCTAGAATTTCTCGTATCTCGAACAAGTTTTTCAATAGAAAAATAACTGAAAACCAATTAATCCGCTTCCTGCTTCCAAAATTTTCTCGTAAGTAGAGCTGTTCGTATGTAGAGGTTCCATTCTAGTGTCAAACTTTTTTGTATTTTCAGCATAAAGTTTAACACAATCAGGTATTTGCAATTCAGTGGAACCTCGACATACGAGCAGTTCTACATACGAGAGATTCGAGATACGAGATGTCTTTTGAACAAAAATCTTGACCTACTTACGAAAGAAAATCCGAGTTAAGAGAGTTTCCAGATTCTACCACTAGGAGGCAGAGTAGTAGATGCCGCCTCCTGGCATTAGTTCTCTCTAGTTAGCACAGGTTTTCACCATACACCTCCCTCACTTCCACACCATTCATTCACCTTCGTTCGCCCCCTTCGTCAGAGTCCAAAGGCCGATATTTCAGCCTCCCATGGTCCTCTTATAGAATGGCCCTGGTTGGCTAGTTAAGAGTTTTGGCAAGTCAGAGTTCAAAGGCCGATATTTCAGCCTCCCATGGTCCTCCTTGACCATCTTCAGGGATTGACATTTTTGTGTTACATTTCAGTTTTTGTCTTGTTTTTATCTGTTTTGTTTATTTTGTTGTTGTGTCAGTGAGCGATATTTTTGTCAGTCACATTTCAGTTTTTGTCTTGTTTTGATCTAATTTTTGGAAATTATATTAAGACACACGACACAGCTACTAAATCTGTTGTTAGAGAACAAGAAAAAACCGAATTAAAAATATTGAAAAGGAAAATTAAAATTCTTTTTAATGAAACTTGTCTG
>JAYKTE010500501.1:0-10015 GCA_036873565.1 Xipholeptos notoides | reverse complement strand
CGATCAAGTTAATCCTACTAATGTGCTTTCTTTACAAGGTACTTTGATGACATGCCCAGCTACATATTATCAGAGAAAATAGACCAATAATAAAGTTAGAGATTTTATTAGTGTAGACGATAACTGGTCCCTGCATCTATATCTTCATCCCTGACTAGCAATATTGTTCGGCCTTACTTTGTGGTTGCGTTTGACTTCTTAGCCAGTATTCAGTAGGCCTGAATACCCCATATATCAAATTTCAAGGTATCAGATCAATGATTAACAAAGTAGTTTGGAGCTCTGTAATCATGAATATGTTAAAAAATTATTTTAATGTTAGGCTGTAAAAGTGGGTAAAATTTCGTTTGAATTATTGATCTATTTTTCTACGTAGAAGCTGATATTTTCGATTATCGATTTTCGATACATACCTGGGGTATTCCAAAACAATACCTATCTAAGAACAGTCCCATACACATAGAGTATACAGGTCTTAATATCATGGATTAAATTAGTATTTTGTAGCCTTGACAAGTTACGGAAAGAAATACTCATACACGTGTATTAAGAAATTAGGAAAGTATCGTATTGAACTGAAACATGTATATAGAGAACGTCTGAAGTCTCGTGTGATGCTCGGAAACGGCATCATCCGTAACTGTCTGTTACTAGAACCGGTATCCAAAAGGAGTGGTACGTTTCGGAATATATGGAGTTAAAAAGATTTCCTTTGTATATATCGGTGAATCCCCACAACACTTAGTTTTCAAGAAAACAGCCGATTCGAAGTCCATAGGGAACTAACTCACACCCAAACATAGATATAGACACCCAGACAAAGTTCCATTTATATATAAGTGTAAATAAATCACCAACTAAACAGAAAACGAAAAAAATAGTCAACCCATAGTTCTGCAAAACGGTCATTAAAATACTTTTAATTCTAAAAGATCTTTAGTTTCTATGAGTTTATAGCTCTAATTAACGATGCTAAAACAGGAAGCTAAAAATGAGACATGTGTTGAAAATAGTTTTACATGATGAGGGTCCCTTCTTAATCCGAAATGGCCGATCCTTATCTTTAAAGAAGTTCTTTAATCTAAAGATTTCGTTGGAAAAAGTGACCATTTCTGTTAATCGCTAATAAAAATATCATTAAAAAATCATGGTCATGGTCAAAGGTCAAGCATCCTTTTTTCTTGCCCGCAAAAGCGCGGGTATCATTGCTAATTTAGATATATTCTTTAATGCGTTTATATTTGTCTATTGCACCGGGACCTGTAAATACCTCCTGGGCTAGAGTCTGTGGACGTGATTAAATCACTGGGATAGATACACCCCTTATATCTGTTAAGACGCACTGAGAAGGAAAACTCTGATGTAAAAGTCTTCTGAGATCTGTTGTTCATGTAGTTTGTGGAAAACGTTTGCACAGGGCGTGTGTTATCAGCAGTTCCAATAAGTGTGGATCGTGATACGCAAGCCTTCCCCACTGAAAAAAATCATTATCTGGCAGTGTGACAGTCATACTTGGTTCGATGACACTCGTACGTCGAAACAAAAGTGATATAACTTTCGATTAGTTTCTGGAATAGATCTTCCTGGTCGTTTTCGTAGATGATGCAAGCCTTAGGAATAATGTGTTCTTAGCCGGTCAAGTGCTTGTGATGCCTTGTAAAACTGGCAATATGTTTTCCACCAATATTCTCGCATATTTTTTTTTCATTTGGAAGTTGAGGTGGGTGAAGCGTTATAATCTTGGAATTGATTTACATGGATGATATTTACCACTCCACGTATTCGAACTGGGTTGTCAAGAGGACAGATAACTTCTTCATTCGCTTTTTCTTTGCAGGCAATAAAGAACTCACATTTCAGTGCTTAATTATGTAATTATTATAAAACTAATTAATAAACATATAATTAACACGCTGAAATTTTAATTCATATTCAATAATTATTTCCTGATTTTCCTTATTGTTTTAATATCGAAAATCTGATTTTAAAATTTCTTTTATAAACCCCTGCTGTTGTTGACTGACTTTTATAGAGGCCAATATAAATCTTATTTACGAGGCGTGCGTCACGCACGCGCACTAATGAATTAATATATTGGTTATCTCGTTTTTATATAAAAACATAAGCACCTACAGTGGTGGAAATAAATATAAGACACCCCATAAAAATGTTAATAACTTTTTAAATATGGCAAGTTTAGTCGTCAACATTTGGGTGTAGCTTTTATGTTGCATGATTAATAAACTGTTGAAACAGTTTTTTGATAATTGAACAAGGAAAAAAATTATGAGTAAAAGTTTAATTTTTGGCGTGTCTTATACTTATTTCCACCACTGTATATATTTTTATTTAACTGATAATAAATGTATAAAATTATATTAAAACAGTTTGGGCTGGTGTAAACTAGTGTTGAATATATCCGTAATAACGTAATAGAAGATATTTTAATGAGCCTATACGACTGCAACACCCGCCACAGTGTCTACCACAACAACCCAGAAAAGCCTGCAGCATAAAATTTCCCTTTCAAACTATTACTGTTTGCAAAGTCACGCTGAATTCTCATTACGCAAAATTCTTGAAATCACTTGCTTTAGATTAGATATTTTCATGAGGCAGCCATAGCTAAAGTAACCTGACTTGGATCGAGCAAACTAAACCTTTTTTAAAAAACAAGTCAGCAAGTTAATCGTACCATCAATCAATTAAGTTTTACGAGGATTGTTCCAAAAAGAATGCCTGCTACATTTTTATTCTTCCCGAATGGGCCAGAGAGCATTGCAAATTGCATAGTTATGATGACTGAACTTATGCATTTATGACTAGAAAATTAAATCTCTTTGTTACAGATATGGACGGCGTGAGATTTTAAGAAAGCAATGTCATAGACGTGCTTCAGAGGCAGAGATGCGTCATTGGATTCCTCCATGCAGAAAGAATTGAACCCAATTAACATGTACCAGCGCCTGATGAATGTTTCCTATCCTCATGCAGTTTATGTAAGCACAGTTCGACGATTAGTTCGTCGATTTCAGAGTGGCGACAGAGTGAGTAACAAGAGCACCCCGGACGCAAAAATGCACGACCACCTCATCGGTGGCAAAAGTGCATTGAGAATGATAGCGAATTTGTAGAAAAATAAATTCTGAAGTACAAAAGTTGCTCATTTTTATGTTACCCTTATGGCACTATTTGTCAATAAAGTACCACAGCACTCATTGTGTGTATGAATACATTATCCTCATTTTTACCACAATCCTCTGGGGCTTTTTCTCTCTCTTTCCAATCCAGACTTCAACATGTAAAGTCGACTATAGAGGGTCTCTGGGAGACCCCCACCCCTTTTGTGGCGTGAAATTTTAACTAGTTATTTTTTTTTAGGTAATAATAATAATAACAATAATAATAAGAGAAAATATTGTAAAACTAATTTTGTAATTGTAAATGTAATTATGTAAATGTAATAAATAAATATTACTTAAGTTTAACACAAAACTGTGTTATGTGCTGTTGCTGTGATTTTTCTCCAGTCAGAAAGAAGAAACACCAGTGGAAGAAACCAGTATAAAGGTATGTGAATTAATTCAACATACCATCAACCAAACCCATGGGGTGGTCAAACCCGCTGGGATCCCTATGAACACTTAAAGCCAAAGGCCACCCCATGAGGTATGTGACCCATCGGAAAGGTTCACACCCTTCCGTCTTTGTAGTTCTTTATCTTTAAAAAATAACTTTGAAATTAGGTAGTATTACTTTTGGAACGACCCTCATACTTTGTTTAAATTATAATTATTTTTATGTCCAGTCATGTCTCGTGTTTTCGATCGACTGTTGACATCGTTGTTGTTTTCTTCACAGTATTTTGGCTGATGTTCACTACAATTTTCTTCTGGGATTACAATCAAACTCTGCAATCTTCACTTTATAATCGTCAGTCTTCACATAACTTCGAACTTAATCCTCGGAGGTAAACTGTTGATAATCCGTTAACCAGAGCAACATATAAGTGATACATCTTATTTTTGAGTTGGTAAAACAAAGGTAACAATGTTATCATTGTTACCTGAGGACAACAGCCCAAAAATAGATATAAAAATCATCAAGCCTCATATCAATAATTGTGAAGGTACCAATGATTTAGATGTACAAATTATCGAGCCTCATTTCAAGAATTGTAAAGACTAGGAGAACTGTTCGAAAAATAGGTGAACAATTTATTAATACCTATATCAAAGATTGTAAAGTTAACAATGATAAGGATGAGGATATCAGTACGAAAAATGTTGGTAGAAATTATCAAGCTATATAGACAGGACTGTGACGGTAACAAATATAAAGACGGGGAAAATAATCCAAAAATAGATGTATGAATGATCATCTCCAAAATTCAGAAAAACGATTGAGAATAAAAGTCTCAATTTTTGTAATAATTCAAAATCTTCTCATAAGTCTAGAAAATCAAATGTAAAGCTCATAGTATACAGAAATCATAAACATACTGATTTGGTGATGTCAAACCATAATTCTCTAATTTCCGACTTCTTAAAACAGTAAATCAATCAATTTAAGCAAGAAAGACAAATCCTAAAAAGAAAATTCAGCAGACAATCTAACATCTTACAAATTTACCAATTAGAATATTTGACAAAAGCTTTTAGACTTTCACTCATGATTTTAATTATAAAAACTAAAAAAAAAACAACAACAAATTATTGCAAAATACAATGAATTTGTGTTGAAAAAAAATCATGAATTATAATTAAATAGAAATTTCATCAGTATAAATCGATGTAAAATGAAGTAAAATAAAAGAAATAATGGAAATTTATTTCTATTTCCGGTAGTCCAGACAAACTACAAACAAATGTTATGCTTTAGCCAGCAATTCCAAAACACGCAAAATTCATGATATATTACTATACGGTTAAAAATTATTTATTTATTTCTATCTATCTATCTATCTATGTATCTATCTATCTATCTGTCTATCTATCTATCTATCTATCTATCTATCTATCTATCTGTCTGTCTGTCTTTCTATCTATCTATCTATCTATCTATCTATCTATCTATCTATCTATCTATCAATCTTAAATGGAAAATGTGTGTGTGTGCTTGTGTAAGCGTGTGGGTCGACATATAAGCAATCAGTTTCTACCAGACACCACAGCTAATTTCTGGTCTACAGACTTGAAATTTGATATATAGGTTATTTGGACCTGAGACCCCTTTCTAATTTGTCTTGAGCTTGAAAAATATCTACTAAAGGGTCTAAATTTTGAATTATAAAAACGACAAATCACAATCGACACAAAAGTAAGCATTAGTACATTCAGTCCACCGAAATTTGCATTGCACAATGATTTAGTCCACCGAAATTTGCATATGGACGGTGCTGATTTCCTATATAATAGACTTCCTCAACCACCTTAGTTGCAAGTAACCGGTGCTCGAGCAAAGGTGATGAATACTTGTAGTATATATATAAAAGTGAGAATATGTGTTATGTGAAGACAGACTAGTCTCTATTAAACTTTTCAGCCAAAAGCCAGATTTTAGTCAACAGACTTAGAATTCAATTAATAGGATATTCAGAGGAGTCAAAGATTTGACCGTTGTAGTCTTTAACAACCGTTTCAATTTACGGTCTAGAGACTTAAAATTTGATATATAGGGTCTTCAGATCTGGGAACGCTTTTAAGTGTGCTTTGAGCCAGAAAAATAACTACTTAATAGTCAAAATTAGGAATTAAAAATTGAAAAACATAGATCAAAACGAACCCAAAAGTAAGCATCAAAGCATTCAGACCAACAAAATTTGCATGACGCATTAGCAATCAGAATTACAATTTGAATTGACATTTAGGAGAGTGTTTATAGCTTTACAAATATAATGTACGGTATAGCTTTATTATATATTAGGTTACCGCATTAGCAAGTCTGCAACACCCGGGCAAAGCAGGGCAATAGTTCTAGCCTGTACATCCTTATAAGTGAGAATGTGTATGCTTGTGTGTTTGTGTGTGTGACAATCTCTACCAAACTACTTTACAGACTTGAAATTTCATATATTGGGTATTTAGACACTTTGAATATTTTTAAATCGTTTCTTTTAATGTTTTCAATACCTTTAAACATTTTCCGAATTAATACAATGTCTAATATACATCTGACAAATGCTAATCTTAGAAGTGTCAACTAGCTTAGAAGTTTGAGAAATTTCAATTTAATGAAACATTAAATAAAACATTATAATAATAACAATAAGGATTAGTTAAGTAAGTTCAAAATCAAATAGACTAGAAAATACCAGGTTAAAATAAGACAGCACTTTCTATCCAACGTAATATATTAATTAAATGAATCAGTCAAATTTAAGAAATTGCAATTGAATAAATCTGAAACACTAGATTAAAAAAGTATATTAATAACAACAAACATTGATAAATCAAGTTCCATAACAAATAGACTAGAAATATCAGGTTAAAATATGACATGGCTTTCTATCCAACCTAAAACAGCCAGACATTCTTATTAACTTATTTGACTGGTGATTGTATAATGCACTTTTATTATTTGAATTACATTCTGTTTAAATGGCCTCATTTGGTATTTTCCTATGTTTTTATCGGAAGAAATAGGTCTCTTAAAAAAATAGAAATAATTCAATGTTTAACATTGAGAGTGATTCTGATGCCAGACGGCAGAAAGCCAAAATACCTGGAATTAAGAGCTGCCAACTTGCCAGAAGACATTCTTTAGTTAATAAAGTAAATGAAACGAAAATAAAATCTCTGTCCGCATCAAAAAATGTTTATGCTATAATATAACGCTAATAAAAAAGAAAAGGATTCTTAGGAAGCCCCCTTCTGTAATTGAAGGTTCCGTGGGAGCCCTAAGTACAGCCCTATTAACTACACAACTTTGGAATCGGAATACGCGAGTTTCAATTGCAGTCGTTCCATTCCGTTTCCGTCCACATTTGGACTGATACGCTTTGAATCCCCACATTACATTCAACTATGGATTAAATAGTGCATATTGTATCATTCAAAAGGACGTTTATCAAAAATAATTTCTCTCGGCATTAATTGACTTAAAAGGTTGATATGCTGTAAAAGACAACAAAAGAAACATGCAAATCAAGAACTCGGGTTGGCTATATGGCTGCTGAGCGAGATCTAAGAAATTTAGTTTTAAAATGTCGATTTTTCCGTTTTATTGAATAGCCAATACAAGTTAAAACCAATTTCTATAGAAAACTTACAAGTTTGTTAAACATTATATAGAGTTTCTATAGAAACCTTACAAGTTTGTTATATATTATATAGAAAACTTACAAGTTTGTTATATATTATATAGAGTTTCTTCTTGCGGTTATCTAATGCCGAGAACAATCATTTTTGAAAAACCTTTTTTATTCAACACAATATGCGTCCTCTCTCAATCACCAGAGAGTGTAAATTTTACTATAGAAGACACAAAATTAGAAAATGTAGATAAATTTAAGTACTTTGGTGTGACCATCACCAAAAACATTACCCTCGACCCAGAGCTTGAAACGCGACTCGGTCTAGCCTCCACCACATTTTGGTAGGCTCACTCATCGTGTGTGGAAAAAAATCACCTGACCGTAAAAACAAAGGTCCGGGTATATGAGGCATGTGTCTTCAGTGTCCTTCTCTACGGGGTAGAGACAGGGTCTGTCTATCGTCTTAAATAATCGAGGATTAGTGCCTTCCACACAAGATGTCTCCGCTCAGTCATTGGCGTATCGTGGAAAGACAAAATGACAAATGAGGAACTCCTTGGACTAGCGTGTTCGGGTTCACTCTATTTGAGACTTAAGTTCACGGGACTTCGCTGGGTGGGCCACGAGAACCGAATTTCATGTGAACGGCTGCCCCGCGCCCTGAGGGAGAGACGTAGTAAAGAGGGATTTAATAGATTTTGATATAAAATGGGAACGGGGGACGACACTGTCCGAAGATCGGGACGCTTGGCGGACCATAATCTGTGCCGGAAGGTGGAAAGATGAAGCAAAACACATGAAAAGGCTTAAGAGGCGCCGGAAAACATAGTTTCTCGATTCTCAATCGGCATTGTCGGTTACGAAAGACGCCTGCCAGATATATAGATACGTATAGATATATGCACCATTTAATCCATAGCTTGAGGAAATGTGGGGATTCATACCTTCACCAAATATTATTCTAGATGTGAACTTACACGGAATGACTAGGTTTTGAACTCGTATATTATGATTCTGAAGTCTGACTATCTATATACTGCCTCAAATGGACCTCCTTATATAGGGTGAGTCATTAGAAAAAAAAAAGTAAAAGTAATAAATTAGTTAAGTGATTTGAAAACATCCAGGATTGGCTCCTACTTCTGTTGGCGTGCTTGTTGCTGGTTACAGGACTATCCAACTATACAAAAAATATGGCCATACTTGATTACAAGACATCAAGAGAGTGGGCGAGACGTTAAAACAAGTAAAAAAACTCGCACACTGCATAACATCTACAATTCATAATTTCCAAGCATTCATATCGATACGAACCAGGATATTTAATTAAATTCTATGAAATAATGGCATCAAAATTACTTCGCGTTTTTATAAAGAATTAATTACAATATATTGGGTTATAGGGCTCAATTAGTAGAAAGTACATATATACGATTAAAGATCTTAAAACTTGATTGTTACATCTTTTAAAGAAATCCATTCGCCTTATATGCATATTATTTCAGTGTTAAATCAATAAATCAGGCAAGTTATAATGAATTGAAAAGTGGATTTTTGCGGGGTTGGGGACACAGCTGTGTATATTCAACAAAAAAAGTTTACCTAAAAATCATTTTTATCTGTGGTATTTTTCTCTTGATTTCAGTCTTAAATCTTTAAATAAAGCTATTGGCTTTCATATGAACTGTGTTGCATTGTTTAAATCAATAAACAAGGCAAGTTATAATGATCAAAAATGTATAAATGTTATTTTGGGGTGACCTATACATAAGAAAAGCCGAAGAGACCGTGTATATATTCAAAGATTATCAATATTGATAAGTTATGAATATTTGCATATGATAAAAGTAATTCTAGCTAAACTAGACAAAATCTTATTCAGTATCAATAACTATTGTATGTCTGGTCCAACTTATGGTTTTGTATAATAATCAAATCATAGATACTTATTCTGGTCTTTGAATGTTTCACAACATTGAAGACGAAAATATAATGTTTCATGGCGCATGGATCAACCTCTTTCGTTGGTGCGTGGCTGTTACAACTTGCGTCCATAATTCAAATGTAGCCGACTATATCATTCAGGGGTTTCTTCTATAAAGGGGAAGATAAAGCAACATACTAGTAAACAACCAGAAGGTAATATTCTATGTCGACATGGGGTCAAAATATAACGTCATTCGAAGGAATTAGCTGCTACGTAGATGGTCAGTGCTGATAAAATCCGAGGGCGACGAGGACGGTTCATACGTTTACAATCTACGGACAGCTGGCTAAAAGTGCCATGTAATTGTGGTACTATTTTAAGGTACCACAGCACTCATTGCGCGTATGAATACATTTCCTCATTTTTCCCACAATGCTTCTGAGGTTCGATCTCTTTTCAAGCAAGCCATCGCCATGTAGAGACGGATTCGATCTGGCTCCTGCTTGGGGTTAAGATCCCAGGCAGGGTTATTACTAACTAAAAGTGCCATGTAATCTAGATAGAACCAGAAAAATTAATAAGAAGAAATTATGTAACCAGTGTATTTTTAATGTAAATAAAAATTAGTTAAGTTTTACAAAACCTGTGTTTTGTGTTGCTGTGTGTGTCAAACAAATATTTCTCCAGTCAGACAGAAGACCAAAAGAAGAAACCAGTTGAAAGGTATGTTAAAATTATTTTCAACGAATATATTACAACCAGTGGGGTGGTCACATTCTGGGGTCCATATGAACATTGAAGGTCAAAGGCCACCCCATGAGGTTAAGTGACCA
>JAYKTE010500500.1:0-18810 GCA_036873565.1 Xipholeptos notoides | reverse complement strand
AAAGGAAAAATAGAGAGAAAAATGTCTACTATTTGAATAGCAGTTTTTTTTAACATAAAAATATTTTTCATCAGCCATTAGTAATTTATTACAAAGTAATGACTCATTACTTCTTAATAAAAAAAGTAAATTTTTAAGTCAAATTGTATTTTTACTGAGATTACAACGACAGTAAAATAATTAAAATAATTTTGACCTACGTCGATTTCTCAATTTATAGAGAAAACAATATTGACACGGTTAATTGGTTTATTGGCAATAATCCGTCTTATAAACCAGTTCAGCTCTTTTTTTCTGGCTGCTTTGAAAGTAACCAGGTCCAACCAGAAAAGGCAGCGTTTCCGATCAGTGTTGTACGTTCCCATTCAAGAAGTTTAATGTACTTCTCCCCTTTAGAGAACTTTAAAATCCACTTGTCTTTTTTAAATAAAAGGGATACTATATTGTCTCTACACAAATATGGCTTATTCTTATCTGCCTGGAACAATTGAAAGTGGACGAAATGGCTCGATTAGCGTTTTAAGTCTCAGTACTTATTAACTTACTAAACGCAGCCACTCAGTTCGATAATGACTTTAATCGTTTAAAATAAATCCAGGGTATAATAGTGAAGAAATAAAGAATGCATAAATTTAAGTATTTGAATTCAAATTGGATACAAAATGTCTTGCTTTTTTTGTAGAAATGTTTGACACTGATGGTATTTTAAATTTAAACGGGTGAATTCTCCGCCATTTTTGTTAGAATTAGATTTAAAATAACAAAACCCTATTAAAAAAGTACAATGCATAATTACACAGTATCTATTAAAATTTAGTGAATTATTATAAAGTTTAAGGCGTTATTCTATGATCACTATGTAGAACGATTTGATCACATTAATGACTGTATTGATTGATTGAATTATTTGTTTTACTGCATATCAACCTATTCAGTATTTACTGCCGAAAACAATTGTTTTTATCTCGCATCTTTTTATTTTTCTTGACATTATGAATTACTCAAGTTGTACTATTTAATCAATAGCTATTTTTATATTGGTTTCTATGTGTGTTCCAAATATCAATATTTTATTTCCTTTTATACTCTCTCCCATTCTGTATACACAGAAAAACATACGCAGACACACACACACACACACACATATATATATATATCTGTGTGTGTGTGTTGATGAATTATAAATTTAAAAATATTTTTTCGTGCATATATGTACATATTTGAATACCTATAGATGTGTGCGTGCATATATGTACATATTTTATATATAGGTGTGTGTATGCATGTAGTTATATATATATGTGTGAGTGTGTGTAAATAAATACATAAGTATGTTTATATATTGATCATAGCGAGACTGATATGACCAAATTTCTGTCGAAAGATTGCAAAGTAGGATACTCTTTAAAATTAAGCTTACCGTAATAAATTAGGGGTTAATATTTCTAGAATAACATTCGAACACAGTCAATATGCAAATCTTAAATAACACTGATTTACAAAGAAATTTAGGCAAGCACAAAAATAATCATTTTTACCTAATTTGGGGGTTCTAAATTCAAATCTGAAATCCGTTTTTACTCATCACCTATAGTTTTTTAGATATGCATATTGTGCATATACGGTACATAAAGGTGTATATGCATTTAGGATTAATTCTAATATTGTGATACTATCATGTCACCAGTCTGTTATGTCATACCTCCCTTATTGCCCTTTCATCCAAAGGGTCTCTTTTCACCTAACACCTAGTCCAGGGAGATGTAAGGATCACCAGTTTCAGGAATCAAAACAAAGACCTTGCTTGCTTTTTTGACATGGAAAACAAGTTGTGTTACTGCACAAACATAACTGGTTTGTTCACGTCCCTTGGTTTTCCACATGATCCTTCAGACTGGCGTCTTTTCATAGACTCTTCCAGGCGAAGTCTCAAGGCTGTGCTTCTGCACAACGGGAATAAATATCCCAGCATTCCCATTGCACACTCTGTCTATCTAAAGGAGTCCTAGGACAATATGGAGCTTCTTTTAGAAGCTATTAAGTACAGCGAGTACTAATGGAGTCTGTGTGGGAACCTTAAGGTCATTGGTCTTCTTATGGGTATGCAAGCCGGTTTCACAAAGTACTGGTTTTCTCTGTCTCTGGGATAGTCGAGCTGTATCCCAGCATTACAAGCAAAAAGACTGGATTTCCTAGAATCACTTTTGTTCCTGGCGAACACAGCATGAAGGAAAAACCTCTGGTAGACATGAATAAACTGCTTCTTCCACCTCTTCACATCAAGCTTGGTTTGATGGAGAATTTTGTGAAGGCATTGGACAAAAATGGTGCTGCCTTCCAACACTTGTCTATTGTGTTCCCAGGTCTTAGTGATGCTAAGCTCAAAGAGGGCATCTTTGTCGGACCTTAGACCCGGGAAGTGCTGAAGGATACTGATTTTGAGGAGCTTCTTAACTTAAAGGAACTTAGAGCATGGGAAGCATTCAAGTCAATCTGTAGTGGCTTCCTTGGTAACACACGCGTACCAGATTACCAAGCCTGTATTGAGAAGTTGCTAAACTCTCACAGGAATAAGGGGTGCCAAATGACACTCAAGATTCATCTCCATTCCCACCTCAACTTCTTCCCACCAAACCTTGGAGCAGTGATGATGAGCATGGAGAAAGATTCCACCAAGCCATTACAAAGATGGAGAGCAACTATCAAGGCAAATGGAACCCCAGCATGAGGGGAGACTTCTGCTGGATGCTCTTGCGTGACATCCAGGAGGCAAAATTCACCAGATCTCCTAAGAAAACATTTTTTGACTGTCTGTGGTACTATGAATTGTGTAATTGTGTCATCCAAGTATATTGATTCAATTAGTGTTCTTTATCTATTTTGTTTTATCTGTTTAAGCTGCTGCAAATCTTGAAACGTGCACATATATTCTCTGTTTATACTAGAATGAGACTATTTGAAAGCCAGAAAACTTTTGTTTTTTTCCAAAAAGATAAAACCCTGAATTTTATATTAAAAGCAGAATAATATAATACTTTTTCTATTATTTTTGATAGTATTTTTAACAAATTTCACATTTTAAAACACAAAAGACAAAGAATTATAAAAAAAATTATTAAAAAAAGATTTTTAAAAAAAGATTTATACAGCTTTTATGATGAAAAAAAATTACATCCTTATAAAGTTTATATTTTATTTAATCGGTGATAATTTCATATTGATTAGAATTACCCGATTTTCATTTGATATTTAAAGAGAAAAATTAAGAAGTTATGAAAAATTATAAAAAATAACCCACTCCATATATACACTGAACTTACAATAAACCACTTTACAATGTTACAAAGTCATAAAGCGAAACTAGAAAATTACGCTACAAGTTTTTCCAAAAGATTTTAAAACAATTTAAACCTAAATTTCAAAACTATTTTGCTACAGAAAATTTGATATACTGTCTAAAATTAAACTTCAGGAGTTTATTTTTTAAACAGGGAGGTGGTGTCAGAAAGTGTTAGTATCAAGAGGAAAGAAAAAATGAATTAAAATAAATCAAATCAATATTAAAAGTAACCAAGTCATTTTCAAATGTCTTGATGTAGGAGAAAGTGATAAAAGGACTCTGCACCATCACTAAGATGTGATAAATAAATACTTCATAACCTATAAAGAAAATGCGCAATTTTTTTATAAAATTTATCTCAGCTTTTCACAGCAGAAATAAATCCCTGATTATCTGATTAAAATATTTTCCTTCAAAGATAATCAAAGATAAATGCGCTGCAACATTCTGTAACAGGTTTGTTGTATGTGACCAAAGATTTTCGTTGAAGATTCAAATAAACAATTAAAAAGAAAAAAAAACCTTCATATTTTTTTCACAGAATACGAGTTAATCATGTTTTGATAGTGTTTTCTACTAAATGTTAAATGTTAGCTAAATGTTATTAAACATTTTATGACATTCTGAAAATTTGAATATACATGTTAGGTTTTTCTATGCTAAACAGATATCTATAATCTATTTCTCTCTGAAGTTCATGTTAAAAAAAAGTGGCTTGGAAGATATATATCTCAACATACAAATATGATAATTTTCAAGTTAATTCTAATAATTTTTTTTCATTACAATAGACCTGCAGAGCTAAAAATAGCCTTGCGACTCCTAAACATGGCCCTGTATATACACATATACACACACTATTTTCATTATTTTATTGTTCTCATTTTGAATGTCAATCATTTCTATTATATAAAAGCTTTGAATTAGCATTCTCACCAGTAATATTTTCATAATTTTTCAACTAGCATACCAACCAGTATGTTATATTGATCTAACCAATACCTTTACGAATTATTGATTAATCAGGCTGTTGATTTAACTAATATTAATATGTCAAGTAATTATTGCCATACAAAAGATGAGGAAATTTAATTAAGTTCTAAAAAAAATTAGAACAAAATTCATGTGACAATATTACAGATGAGATGTTATATTCCATCTTAAATAATCTTTTAAACAATTGTATTTGATCTATTATTCATGCCTATAAAGAAAGCAAAATACTTGCTATTCATTGTTTTCTTTAAAATTATTTTGTGTTTATTTCAACAAATGATAAATGCAACAAATATTTAAAATTTAAAAAAATAAAAATGCATAAAAAGTTTCTAATTACTTGGTAAATCATCTTAATTTTTAAATTTGATTTAACTTCATAGCAAATTACTTTTCTATTTCAAATCAATTTGTCTACATATTTTGTTTTCTATATGCATGGCCTTTTATTTCCCTTTTTTACTTTAGATAAATTTTTTAAAATTTATATTTTGCTGTTATTGATTAAATGAATATTTGAAATTTGTTTATTTGTCAGATTATAAAAAAATGTCTATGCCTAAAAAGGAAATTGGTATATCTTGTTATTAGGTTGTTACTTAACTTTGCTTGCTTTCTTACTGCTAATTTAAAATTCTACATTCAAAAAGAGGAAAGAAAAAACATGCTTTATAAACAGTGGATTCATAACAAAAGCCAGTTTAAAACAAAAGTGTTCATCTCAAGAAAACAATGAGTAGCAAAAGTGAAACTGAAAATAAATCAAGTTGATGTAAGAAGCAGAATTGCTTTTTCCTTTGAAAGTATTCAAATAAATTTTTAATTTTTCAAATTTCATTTGATTTCAGTTTTTAAGAAAATGATTTTTAAATCAATCTTTCAATGCTTTGTTTACATATTTTACAAAATTCAGCTATTATGCATTATATTTAGTTTCTAGTTGTATGATGAAATTTAAAAGGAATATATTTTAGTTTTAAGTTATAATCTTTTTTAATATCTGATTTTATATTCTAGGTTTAATTCTATTGTTTTGATTTTGAACAATTTCAAACTCAATGAATATGATATTCTACATGATTATTTAATAATATTGTGTATTGTTTTTAAATTATTCTTATATATCTGTTAATAACTTTATATTTATGTGTTGTATATCTGATATTATTGGTCTAGATATCCAAGTAATGGTGAATTCATGGAATGGCATCAAATTGTTATTTACCTGAATTCTTTTTCCTTTTCCAACTCATCCTACTTTGAAAATTATTTTATACCTTTTTTCTACTATTTCTCATTGCAATTGTTTAAATGTAACATCTTCAATGACAAGCTATTTTCATTGTATGACATAATTCATTTTTTCATTAACATTTTGATAACTATTATAATAATTTCTTAATCTTATAAAGATTTTAACTTTTAATGAAGTGATTAACATTTTACACACTATTTATTTCCAACTTTATTCAAATATAAAGAAACTATTTCTTTTTAATAAACACGGTTTAATTTATTATTAAGTAAAAAAAAAATTATGAATTCCTTTTATTTATGTATATATGTACATATACACACATTAATTTTCATTATTTGCTTTAAATGTTTGATTTCTTGATTTATGCAATTAAAATTTCTTCTTCGATATGCTTCTATTCATCATCATCTTTTTTTTAATCCTTTTTTTTTTCCATTTATCTTTGGCTTCATTGTTTAATACTCTCTCTTTAGCCCCGAAAAGTTCTTCTTGACCAGTTAAGTTCTTTGGGAGGCAATTCAGAAGATAAATTACCAGATTGCTTTTTAATGGTCAACACAGCAGAATGGCAAGGACAGGTATGTGAGATTTCTAGCTATATGGTCTTATTGATTTCTCTGAAAGTACAAATCATGTATAATCATCTCATAAGGAGAATGGGAAGTCAAAATAAATTCAAGCAATGCTTGATAACGTTGATAACTCAACAATTCCTTGAACTTGTTTTTTCCACTATTTACATTTAAAAGATAATAAAGAATTTTTTCAGTAGGTCATTCCTAACATGTACAATGTATTTCAATAAGTGGTAAATTATTTTTTTTATGTTAGCAAAGGACAGAAAGATCTAGAGTGATTCATATTTAGATACCAGTATCCAGGAGAGTAATTCATCTAGGTGAAGGGCAACACCAATTACAAAAGTCCAGGGTTATAATGAGTACATAGAAATGTAGTTGTGCCTAACTTGGATTGGTTCTCGACCAAGCACATATGATATTTAGATACTAGCAGAATAGCTCAGTGCTGTCCAATTTTGGAATGGCCAAAAATATATAATACAATATAAATTGTATAACTTATAACGTAGTGTCGGACAACTGTTTCAATATTATTGGATCTCATCAGTTCCATGCAATGTTGTTAACATTCCAAACCCCAAGTGGGATTTGAACCTACAGACCACATGGTGTGAAACACATGCTCTAGTGACTGGCCCACAACACGGTTATGAGTCCATAATGGAAATTTTCACGGTTTTACTCTTTCTAGAAGCTGTTTTTTTCCATTTGTGATAATTATCTAGTGTATTCTGAGACAAAACCTAGCTAAGAACACTCCAAGACACAGGAAGTATATCTGTAAGTTTTCAAAAAAATCGGTTCACCTGTTTCAGAGTTCATCCACACACATGCAAAGTTCCGTTTATATATAAGCTTAGATAATTCAATATGAATTTAACTCAGTGATTATTGTTTTCGATGTTAACTTATTTGTTTCAAATTATTTTATTTGCAGTTTTTGATTCAGAAATGCCAAGATAAACCACTGAAACTGATCTCAACTTGCACAACCGCAGACATGAAAGCAGTGATCAGTTTCCTTGTTACTAGAATTCAAAAATTGTAAGTAAACTAATTCAAATTTAACTTGAATACTCTCAAATATTCCCTCTTCTAAACAAATAATCAATGGTTGTATTTTTTTATATTTCACATTAACTGCTTAGTTCAAATAAAACTGTTCGTGCTATTTGTAAATTCCAAACAATTATTGTTTGTATGTCATAATTTATTTTACTTTGTAATTTATGATTTTGATTAAATTTTCAGCTGTGAATAAGAGAAAATTTCTTAGATAAACTTTATTCAAACTTTTCAATTTTTCAGCAAATAACTTGAAATTTGTGTCTCTTACACTTTTATTCCAAACTTTATGATATTTAAAATTTTGGGACCTTCTTTTTTCTGAGTAAATCCAGATAAATTTTCATGCCTTATTTTTGTCTTCAAATTCTTCATTGGAACAAGACTTATTGAATTTTCATCACAAATAATTCTAGTTATTTGTTTTTATGCTCAAATAATAATTTTAATCTTATCATATCTGAAAATAGATGATGTACGTTTCAACAAGTATTCGTAATCTGATTCTGATATAGAAAACATTGCTTAATTCTTTTGATTATTTAAGATATTAATAACAATTTGTTTTTTGTTTTTTTACCAGACTGAATTTTGGCTTTAATTGCTGGAATATACAGTTTAAATTAATTTTTTCATGTTTTAGTTTTTGACATTTTTATTCATTTTTTTAAAAACTTTTTTCACTTTTGATTTGAAAGTTTTCCCTTGCTTTTAAACATAAAAAGTATTGATTGAATACTTTTGCAAGTTTCACCAAATCTTGTATCTCAATTTCGTCTCTTGAAATATAGCTTCCTTGGATTGATAGTAACCATTCATAAATCAAACACTAGTTTTCTGTTTGCCATATTTTGAAAATGTACCTATAATATCAAAGTTATAAAAAGAAAAAAAATGATTCAGAGATTTTCTTTAATTTTGATATAATGTTTTTAACTTTTATCTATCTTCCAATTTTTATTTTATTACTTATTCAACAATCATTTGTTAGTCTCAGGTTGTTATCTTTGTTAGCTCTTTGTTAATTTTCTCCAATGAGGTGATCGACATATTTCTCCTTTTCTTGAATACTGGTTGCGTGTTCCCAATAAGTTTTAATTTGGCTAACATTTTGGTACATTTTCCCAGACCAGCTGCAAAAACTTCCATAAAACTCTCTTTTAATTCTGCCCTAAGATTTTCCATCTCTATCGTTAAGGTTTCTACTTCTTAACAAGTTGTAGTGGAATTACCTATTAATGGACTCAACACTTCTCCCTATATATATATGGAAGACACATTATACAACGTCAGTCTAGATCTGGAGGCTACCCATGCCTACGCATAGTTAGGCCCTTTGGCTAGGCCTATCTGTCCAATGTTCTTATATCCTTTCTTTGTTCTTTATAAATATATATCTATACTATAACCATGGTGTTCTCTTTGTGGCCCCCTTCCAGGACCATAACAGTGGCTATGAGTCTGTTCTCTAAATAACACTCTAAGCCCATAACATTGCCAGCAAAGTATTCAAATCCACATCCATGGCAAATTGCAGAGTCTAATCTTTTACCCCCTTGCTGCCTAGCTTGAGCTATTGACTTTGAATCTTGCAACCTGTTCTGAAAACGAAAGGTCAGAAAAAAAATCTCAAACTCTTTCAAACCCAACCATGGTTAAATCTTTAAAACTCAAAAACCTTAAAGAAAAAAGAATCTATACTTTTTTTGGAAAAAAAGAAAAAAAAACTACATCTTTAACGAATGAAGCAAAAAGAAGAAAGAAAGACTACATTTCTTTTTTTTTTAAGTAATAAAAATTACTGGCAGCCATGACAAAGTTGATAAAAGCTGCAGATGGGATAGAAAATGAAAAATGGGAGCAAAAATATAAAAACCACAACAGATTGATAATAGATGCACAACAGATTGATAACAGATGTACAACAAAAGATATGTTTGGTCTCCAAAAATTAAATCAGTGTTCAAAAACACTGCTACCAAGAGAAATTTTAAAAACAGTGTTTCTGCCATAGGAGAAGGTCAAGGTAGTAGACACTGTCTATGACACATGTTTTATCAAAGAAAAAGAGATACGGATTCCACCTTTTGAGTAACCAGCTTGGAACCCCCTCCCAAGCTGATTTTCCATGTTGTGGCAGAATTACCTCTTAATAGACTTGACTTCTCTCAATATATTCCAAAAGATATTTTATACAACGTCAGTCTAGATCTGGAAGCTACCCGTAACTGCATAGTTAGACCACTTGGCTGTCCGTCACATGTTCTCATAACCTTCCTTTGTTCTTTATAGATATATATCTATACTATAACTGTTCGCTTTGTGGCTTCCTCCAGGGCTATAACACAAGTATTGATAGGTAGATTGTTACATTCAATCTGTACCAAAAAGGTTTTCTGTATTTTTTAGCACAAACCTTTTTGGTTTTTTTGTCTTACCATTGAATCTAACATTACCGATTAATTCACCTTCAAAATTTATTTTTGACCCAGTCAACGTTCTAGATGTTTTTAGTAAGTCAGGTTTATTTATCCTTTTCCAGGTATGCAAATTTATGATTTATTATTATAAATCTAACTATAATTTTATGTTTATATTTAAATTTTTCTCCAGCACATATTTATGTATGTTTTTGTTGTCGTTTTCAAGTGTTCTTGTATGTCACTCCCAACTTTTTTTTTCTTTGGTCTACAATGAAAACTGTTATGTCCTATTTTATCAGAAGTTAGGCAAATTTTGTATGGTATGAACAATTTCCACTCAATATGTAATAAGATCGGGGTTTGATCTCGCATCTTAAGATCTGAAGGAGTGGAAGCAAAAAACATGAAAATTCATCATATTTAGATAATATTGTCATAATACAATAACCATTGTTTAAACAGTGTCCCTTCTTTCCTTTCTCTCATGGAGAGCTAGGGTTAAGGGTACATAACTCAGTATTATGTTTACAACGACCATGCAGGCAGCTTGGATGAAACTCCAAGGAGGTTTGAGGCATTGTGTAAGATTGGGGTCCCTGGTACAGAGAGCTCCACAACAATAGCAAGGTGGTGACTTATTTTAGTATTCAGTGACTTGTCTTTTTTTTGTGTGTGATGGGGGGGGGGGATAATCTCCATTCTTTTTTATTTTCTCTGGAGAATAGGGTTTTGATTTTTATGTATATTTTATATATATATATTTTTTTATGTATATTTTATGTATATTTCTTCATACAATACCAGATTCTTAAATGTCTTTCAAATCTTTTCTAACGTTTACTTCTCTCTAGCAATCTTCTGCTAGCTTTTGTAGTGTCAAGTTTGGTTCACTTTCCTGTTTGGTTAAAAACTCTGCGTTGAGTTTTTTGCCGATACCAATCCTTGTACAAATATAAGGCAATTGAAATCGTCTGCACTCAGTTCAGCTAATTTAATATAGTTTCAGTGTTTGTTGATGACTGACACAAAAGTCGAGTAGTCTTTGTCATCTTTTTTGTTAAATTTAAACATTTCCACCTTTCGTGAAATAATGATTTGGGGCTGAACACTTCAGTCAAGAGTTTTATGGTTTCAGTAAAAGTTAAGTCACACGTTTTTTATGGTAAAATGTAATCCACAAATTTGCTGGATACCTGTTTACTAAACAATAGACAAACCTTTATTAAGCCTGCCCAATTTTCACAATATTATACAGGTCTTCGTATCTTCTAAAGTATGTGGCGAAAGTCTTATCTTCGTTTGGAGAATAAATGAAGTTGTTAATAGCATTCCAGACTGCATTTTGTGAAAATGCTATGTTGCTTTCCATGACTTGGGTTTTTTTTGTTAAAGTTTTAAGTAATAGCTCTGTTTTCTCTTGTTCTTCCAGCTGTTGTAAAAATAACTTACCCTCTGCCTTTTGTTGCTGTTGTAACAGTCTTTCTTCAGCCTTTTATTGTAAAAGTAACTTTTTGTTGCTTGTTGCTTGTTGCTGTTGCTCCAACTGAAAGTTGTAGCGCAGTTGCATGGTTTTTTTTCTTTTTTAAAAGAAAAAAAAATTTTTTAATTTTATTTTTAGAAGAAAGCAAGAAACAAGTTTGGCTTTCAAACATGTTTTAAAAAATTATGCTTTTCCACGTAGCTTTTTTTTTATCATATAGTCAACAGCTCTGAGTAGATTGGAATGGGGAGCAAAAAGAAAAAAATGCTACTTTTTTTTTTCTAGGCCTGAAAAACAGAAAATATTAAAAATAAATTCTCTTCATTTGGTTACAACATATCATTTTTTATTTGGTGAACAATTCTATTGGGTTTTTTTTAAATTTAAAACAAAATTCCTTCAGGATTTTGTTGAGTCAACTATAGCTATTAGAGTTGCTTACTGGTCCTTTATGAAGATTTAGTTGTTTTGCTACTGCAGTAATGTTACAGTTCAAATATTACGTTGTAAGGTTGTTATTGTTTTTGTGGATCCTTGAAAGGCCTAGTTTAAATATCACATCACCAGTTGTTGTGGCCCGGGTCACTGAGAAAGACTCAAACAATGGGTTTAGGTAGGTAGAATATATTTGAATAGGAAAAGGAACACAAGATAAGGTTTGTCGATGACAAGGTTGGTGTGTCCGTAATCTTACGTGATATCTCCCACTGAGCATCTTAGCATCAGAATTAATTAGAGGTTGGTAGAGTCCGTATGGATTAAAATGGGTTGGTCCTCATTACAAAATCATTCTGACTTTTCTTTCACCTTATGCTTAATCTTTTTCTTTTCAAATGTTTTTTACCTTTTCAACATGCAAAGGTATTTTATACTTCATGCTTTACACTTGTTTCTATCTTTTATTTCTTATGTTCATTTAAATTTACAAAGGTCTCATTCCCATGCTATCTAATATTGTCTTACCTATAATAACAATATGCTGCCTCCACATGGTGTGAGAATGAAGAAGGGCTGTGTGCCTGTGCTAGAAGGCTATGCTTATCTAAGGAATGCTCTCTGGTAAGTTGTAAGTAGCCTCTAAATGTTCTCAGCCAACAAAGCAGTTCAAAATTCTTGCTTTTTCTTTCCTTTTTTTTCAATTTCAAAGCTTTCTTAATGCATGGTTTTGTGACAGTGTTCATTATGTCTTTTTCCAAGTTTTCTTCATTCATTTTTGCCTTTTTCAGATAGAATTTTGTTTTCTTTCTTTTTTAAAAGCAGAAAACAATGACATCTCTGTTAGAAAAATTCTCTTTGAAGATTTTTTTTCTTGTTTTATCTGTCTTGCTTTCTTGTTTGTCTTTTTTCTCAATATTCATATTTTGGGACTTCATTATTGGATTGTTCTTTTGGAACGTGCTGCCTGTTTTTAAATCTATTGTCTTTTTTCCAATTTTTGTACTTTGCCAATTTTTTTTTTGTTTCTGGTTCTGCTTTTTCAGTTGCAACAGTAATTCCAAGAGTCCATCACCAATAAAAATAGGAGTGGCTGGTAATGATGGTTATATCAATTCCATATTACGTCCTTATGTTGACCAATTCTCTGCTAAATCACCTGATTGGCAAAGCTATGTCAGGTTTCTAGTCATTCCATTTGGTAAGTGTATCATCTTATTTTATTTTATTTCTTTATCTTCTGTAAAATCTTATTAGAGCACCTTGATGGACAATTAGGAATTTTTTTTACCAGCCACTTCTTAATAATAAAAGACCAATTCAATTTCACTGCTTGAAAATTTCTGTACACAGAAAATAAACATTGTGTGTATGGGTGCACATTTATAGATACAACATGTATTTAATTGTTTGATCCTGAAGAAGCAATATCTTTTTTCCTAAAAGTAGTCTCTCTCTCATGCTATGTTTTTAATACATACATAAATACATATATATATGTATACATACACACACACACACATATACATATATATATATAAATGAATTCACCATATTATCCTTTATGAGTCAATATCAATAAATTATTTTGGATATTTGCATATAGGCCTATTTCATTCTTATTAGAAATCATCTGCGATCATTAGGTAGACAGGTTTGAATTGGATGAGTTGCAATGATGATTTCTAATAAGAATGAAATAGGCCTATATGCAAATTTCCAAAATAATTTATTGATATTAATTCATAAAAAATAGTACGGTGAATTAATTTATAATACATAGATATGTATAGTGTTTTGTTAAAATGAACTTTAATCTTCTTTTTTAGGATTTGTTCCCCATTTTTTCTTGTTTTAAAGTTCTGTTTAATGAAACCTGAAAAAGAATAAAATTTTGCTTAAATACACCAAATTTAAAGTGTAGACAGAATCAACAGCCTTTGGTGACTATCAATTTCTTGCCTGTGTGATCATTTGGGAGGATGATTGTATGAACAAAAAGCTGACAGTCACTAATGGCCATTGGCTCTGTTAACAATGATCAACTATATGCGCTCAATTGCTTATATTGAGTACTTTAACTAAAATTTCATTTATATTTTCAAATCAAAACATAGCATCGAAACCATAATTGAATAATTGCTGTTTTGACTAGAATATCTGTTGATTCACTGTAAAATCAGATTGCTTTAAAGCCCAGTAATTGGAGTACATTGCAAAACTATGAAATTATGTAATGTGTATAATTATTAGGTTCTCATGTTTTCTGCGTCATAGCTAAAGGGAAGGCTTTCTTAGAGTGAACTAGTGTATAGATCAACCCAAGCACTGGAGAGTGCCAGGCAAGTAATATACTGTTTAAGAGATAAGTGGGTAGGTATTGCCTGGAAGGGAGGCCCTCTGAGTTTGAGCTATTTTATAAACCAACTCTGGCATCCTAAAGTGCCTGGCAAAAAATACAGTGTTTAAAAGATAAGTGAGTAAGTATTGCCTAGAAGGGAATCTTTCTGAGATTGAACCAGTGTATAAACTCACCCTGAGTGCTAGGCAAGCAATATATGGTTTAAGAGATAAATGTATGGCTGCTCTAATGATATTACTGAAAGAATACAAATAAGGTTAGGATTGTTTATCTATTGTTTGGTGGGATAATTTAATTGATGAGATGTACAAATAAAATGGATTACTTGCAATTGTTTTGTTTGAAAGCATTTTAGTTCAGTTATTTATTTTTGGTTCCAGGTTCAAAGCACTATAATCTAAATATTTGTATTGCATAAACATTTTTTGGAGATGAACTGTTGTATCATATTATGACTTATGCCAGTGGCCTGGGTGTATAAAAGAGGATGAGCTCATATCATGGGGTGTCAGTAATGAAAAGAGACTGAGTCAGTAATGGATATCGACTTCAGACAACACCCACTGCTAGAGACTGTAAATATTGTTGGATTGTAGCACTCTTTTAATAAATCAGTTAATTTCTATTTCTCTGTGTATCTCTTCCCTTTATTATACAACATAGTCATTATCTTTTGAGAATGTTTGGATTCATACCCTTTTTAAGGGTATTTTCCCCAAAATGAACATAATAGAGAAATATGAAAAAAAACATATCTAGGATCTTGAGTCTGCATGTGTCCTGTTCTATCATAATGGCTAATCTATATTGATATTGTTATTTCTATGAATAGAACATTGTTGAGCCATAAATATGCTATCGAGCAAATTTAATATGGTCATAGAAATAAATGCTTATTTAATTAAAAAGCATATTAGAAAATAAGTAAAATGAGATGAATGTGAATTATTAATAAATTACATATGAGATAAGAGACAATGATGATAAAATAAAAGATGAAATAACTGATGCTACATAATAAAAGCAATCTTGTTTAAGCTAAGTCATTTTGGGTTGATGGGAAAAATATTTTCAGGGGTGATTTCTCAGTTGTAGATGACCAGAAAAACAAAAAAAAAACCCCAAAACTCTAGAACTGCGAAGGAGGAGAGTGGGCAACAAACAGAAAAAAACCAAATAAAAACAACTGACTTTTGTTATTTTATTGACTTTTCAATTATTGATCTTGTATAAAAGTTGCTAAACTTCATTTCCTTTGAGGCAAATGGATGTAATGAAATAATGATTATCAATACTCGATGATGAGACATGCAATTCCATGAGGAAACTGAAACAAACAGAATGGAAGAACAAAAGGAAAGAGAAAGAAAAAAGAAAGAAACAAAATAAAGAAAAAAGCACCATATAATAATAAGAAAAAGTTATTAATATACATGTCGCCTGTTGAAAAATAGAAGGGATAGTAAGATACAATTATATTTGAAAAGAAGACCTTCGATAGTTTCATGGCTCAAATATATTCTGATCATATTGTAATTTCTTCATAAAAAATATTAGGGATTTTTAAAAGAAATAACCCCAAATTGATAATTTTTGAAAGTTAAAATACAGAACCCAAAATGTTTGTAATTCTCAACAATCTTTAGAAGACTACTATTCCGTAAGGACAGTTTTTGTACACTTATGCCAACTTTGATCAATTTATACTTGTCAAGTTTTGAACTTCAGAATTAAAAATTATTATCATATCATCATATTCCTTGTAAATTTATGATTCAAATGAAGTATATAATTCTTAAATATTGATTTTATTATAAAATTTATACTCCTGTTAGTCAAAAGACATTTCATCATAATCATTTTCATTTTCATCAGTTTCAGCAAAATGCCAGACTTAATTACTCGAGCTAGATAAAAAATGCCAGACTTAATTAGTCGAGAATTGTAGTGGAACTATGTAACCAAAGTTTTTCAATTGATCAGCAATAAGTTTTCTCAGTAAAATCAGACACTACCCCTAATGATTCCAAAACGATCTCAACCAATTTCTGAGATTTTGATCAAGATGCGGTACGGCAAAACACATTTTCCGATTTGGCTGATATTTCAGCCTTTTTTCAGAGTTTTTTTTTAATGTTTTCCACCTTTTCCCCATTGTTTGCATTTGTTTTTGACAAATATCAACCAAATTTCAGATATACTTCTGTACATGACCTTGTCGTCCGTCACGGTGAGTGTTAATTCAATTTGAAATATCATAGCTGTTTTTCATGGCGTCTTATTTTCCTGCGTTTTTTTCATTTCCGAATGCTTTCAACCAATTTTTGCTAGAATTTCACACAAACATGCAAGATAGTGATCTGTGCTGATTGCAAAACAAAATTTTGCAATTATTTGAGGATTTATTCTGGAATGGTTTTATGTGGTAAACTGGACAGTTTTTTTTCTATTGAATGAATTTATCGAAAATTTCACGTGCAGAAAATCTGTACAGTTACAAATAATATGGCATCCTTTTTTTTACAAATACCTCAATTTATGAATGAAATTTAGATGTGGACATTAAGTGGGGTTTCAGTTTTCTATTGTACTAATATAGTAAACTGATCCCCTACTTTATGACCACATTTTTGTATGAGTTAGACAAAAATAATGTTTGTCTAAAAAATATTTTTTACATGATATCTTTATTGGGAATTGGGCACTGACTTAATATCCACTGGATTTCTCTCCTGATTCATTTTTTTTATGAATTTCGAAAAAGTTATTTTTGTACATAACTTATTTGCAGAGATGGCAATTGCTTTTATCACACAGTATGTGTGTTCAAATTATGGTAATTCCATCATGTTCACTTGTAGACTAATACTCTTAGGTAAGGTATGAATACCCATTTCCCTCCAGCTATGGATTAAGTAGTGAGGGTGGATAGGCCTCTCTAATCATAGTAGTCAATCCATGTAGTGATGGAATCACAATAAAAACACCCTTGATAAAAATCTGGAGTCGGAGTTCCTTAGGCAGTGTCATGATCTATAATATTGCATTACTCTGGCAACACCTGCGACCTCTTTGGGCCCCAAACTGTAGCAGCCTTGCTGTTTCTTTGCACAAGTCAGTGTGGTGGAGAGCGGAGGGAGCTTCATGGATGACAGCTTACTTTCCATTCTACACAGCCCAAGCAAAAACAACTACTCACAACAAGATGATTGTTTATACATGCTCAATCATGGCCAACAGACAGATGCCTACTTTATTCTTATGTATGTCTGTGTCTATGCATGCTTATGTGTCTATTTATGTATTTCAAATGCTGTCTTTTCTCTGAATAAATGTTTTATTTAATGACATTAACAACAAACGGTGTTATAAGATTTTAAATCAACCTTTTCTTCATTTCCCTAAATGGTGAAAAGGGCAGACTTAAGACAACTACTTTGTGAATTTGTGGTCTAGAGAATTGAAATTTGGTATACCCTTGAACAAATTCCATTTGATTTTGAGCTGGAAAAATAGCTGCTAACAGGTCAAGCTTGAGAATTTGGATAATTGTGGGCCCATAGTGTCCACTGGGGACTACATTGGTCATTGGGGTGTCAATTTAACTGCAGTTTACTTAAATTGTTTCTGGCAGTTTTCTTGGAAAGAAAAACTCTTGGAATTATAAAAATCACAAATCAAAATGAGTTGGAAAAAAAGCATCAAAGCAACTTCCAAAGCAAGGCTAGGCAATACTTCTAGTAAACAAATAAACTAGCTTCCAGTTTTATATACAAAATATTTTGAATTATAATAGTTTCAGCTGAGGACTTGATCCTAGAAATTTTGATTGAAATACCCTGTTTCTTTTTGTAAAAGTGTCCCTTTGGCTATTGACTTCAAAGTTAGTGATTACCACCATTTTTAAAAGATCTAGATTTAAATCCTATCCAAATAAGTAATGAAGATTATATTTCTACACACAAAACTTCTAGCTAAATCATTTCTTTTTTTTAAAGATGTGAGTGCATTTCTTTAGAAAATAATTTTGAGCAATATTTCAAAGGTTGACAGCTATACAAAAATATTTCTAAGGATTTAAAGTAAAATTGAAATTGAATGGAAACGAAATGATATATAAATGGAAACAACAAAAATAGTTTTCAAGCCTTATTCATGCATAGGAATTTGAAGTAAAAATTGAATGGCTATAAATTACAATTGTTGTATGGGATTACATTTTCTAGTTAAAAAATGTAATTGATTTTAATGTAGAGTATACTTGAGCATTTAATTTAGTTGAAATGGTTTGAATATTGGGAAGATTACAATGAACATTTATTTGCAAAAGAAAAAAAATGAAACGAAAAGAAAAGAAGCCGAGAAATATTTCTTGTTTGAGATAGAAATCAAAACAAGACGACATAAAATCCATTTATCTAAGAATTGATCAATCATCCAGTATTTCTTTTAAATTATTATTTCTATTTTTTTTCCTCCCCCAAAGAGAATGAATTTGTAATTATTCCCATCGTAGATGAATGGATGGATGGATGGATTGAAAAAAAAAAAAAAATTATTTTTACTCTAATGTAAAGGGCAAGTGAATAAAATTTAAGAAAAAATAGAATTAAAATTCAGTCAAAATGACAATCCAGGATTGGGAAGAGATTGACTTTTGTTATGGATTAATCAAAATCATTTAACAAGAGTAATACAGTATTACAAAAATGTGGGTGAATGAAATTTAGATAGAAAAAATGTCTATGTGTGCAGATAAATGTGTGTTTGTGTGTGTGTGTGTGTGTGTGTGTGTGTGTGTGTGTGTGTGTGTGTGTGAGAGAGAGAGAGAGAGAAAAGAGCATGTGAAAATATAGAAATACTCCCTTAT
>JAYKTE010500390.1:0-10016 GCA_036873565.1 Xipholeptos notoides | reverse complement strand
ATTGATACGATTATTGCCGACGTGAAGACGTTTCGGTTATTTATGACCTTCTTCGGGGCATCAATTTATTTAGGTCCGTCCTATGGATATATGTTTTGATGTGTTTTTTTAATGGGCAGTTTATGTTATTAGTATGTTAATTAATTATTAATTAATGTTATTAATATCAAAACATATGTCCATAGGACGGACCTAAATAAATTGATGCCCCGATTAAGGTTATAAATAACCGAAACGTCTTTACGTCGGCAATAATCGTATCCGTGTTTTATGTTTTTCTTTAAAAATTTTTATCATACATCGTCGGATTTTCTTCCATTTTTTATAGTATATATATATGTCCGGCACTATGTTAAAGGTTATACAGGATTTTGCGTTGAATTATAACATTTTTATTTAATTTAAATACATATATATTTTTGGGGCATACAAAAGAGTCTTTGAGTTGCGTCGGCAATGTTGATCTTTTCTGCTAGTACATATATATGTGGGTGTATGTATATATATGTATATATATATATATGTATATATATATATATATGTGTGTGTGTGTGTGTGTGTGTGTGTGTGCGTGCGTGCGTGTGTGTGTGTGTGTGCGTGCGTGCGTGTGTGTGTGCACGTATGTGTGTGTGTGTTTATGGTTTTTGTTTTCTTCTTTTTTTCTATGAATAAGTTTTTAAAGGCTAATCAGAAAATGATCTGAAGGCTGTGACTAAACAAAATACGCCCGAAAAAAAAATTAAAATATATAACCGATTTTTGTGTAAAGAGGCACAAATTAAGAGCCGGATTCACGATTACCAGATATTTTTCCTCTCTCACTCTTCACAGCAGACGAGTTTTCCCAGAGCAATCAATCCGCCGATCTTTTAGTTAAACAGCATAAATAATAGAGTCCTAAAACTTGAAGTACAGAGAATCAACGACGCTGATGAAAATTGTGATAACATTCACCACTATAGTTCCCACTCCGTCCAAAGCCCCCAATGGCTTTTGATTATCCCATTCACCCTTCCCCCTAAAATTTCAAAAGCGAAACATCGGAAGATGAAGGTAATTTTTTTATATGTATTAACTTAGAAAAGAACCGACAGATCAAACACAAATAACTATAGAAAAAATTGGCCCATAAAATACACACAGACGTGAATTAATTTCGATAAAGAGAAAAATCAAATAAAAAGAATAGCGATATTTTTAGATTATATTTTCCACTGTTTGGCGGGAAAGTTTTGGCTGAGTAATGATTATTGAAATCTTGCGAAAAACATCCTAAGTGTTTGCCTTCTTTCAGTGTTTCTTGGGCAAACAAAGCAATTATTGACCCTTTTAAGTTCAAATGACAATCAAAATTTCTGTTCTTCAATTATTATTAAATGTTCAATAATGAAATATTTTATACTACAAGTATAAGAATGCCTTTCTAATAAATGTTCATCAAAACATATATATGGATGTAACTCTGTGTGTCTCTGAATATCTGTGTGTGTGTCTGTGTATGTATAGGTGTATGTGTTTGTGTGTAAATTCGTTCTCAATGGACTCCAAAATGACTGAGCTGATTTTCTTGAAAAATTCACACAGTTTTGCTTTGAATTTAAAATGTGCAAGTCCAACAACAAATTAGAAAAAAATAAATCTGTTTATATCAAATTGAAGATGGACACGGAATTTTTTTACAAATATTTATGATAGTTAATTTTGAAGGCGAAATGCGTAATAAATTGTTCAAGCACAAGTTATTTCCTAAAAATGTATAGTCACCTTAAAAACTAATAACAATACATTCATAGATCGCTTTGTTGAGATAACATGGTAATAGTCATGATACAAAAGCAAGAACTTAGGCAAAATATGTAAATTGGTTGTTATTTATTTCCTAGAAAATAACGAAATCACCAATGACCGCATTTCTGAAACGATGCAACCATTTTTCGCTAGCTCATCCTGTTTCCATTGCATAAGCTTACAGACCAAATACAAACTTCAAATTTAACAGAACAAAAATAATAAAATAAAAATAGATGAAATTATCAAGCGACTTTTTGGTCTGGTAATTTTGCAAGAATTAAAATAGAATATCTTTCATAATAGGCTATGTCACCGGAAATAAATACATTTTAATGGCTTCTAAAAGCGGTGGGCATAAACTTTTTTATTTAATTGCATTATGAGAATTTTTTTCCGTAACTTTTTTCAAGCAAAATTTCGTTGCATTGATTAATTTTTTATTTCGATCTTAATAAAAAGAAAAAAGGATTGCATGCTGAAATTTTGGTTTGTTTCGCCCCAAAATTTAACCTATTAAAATTCAGCTTTTTATTTATTGCAACAATATTCACTGTCAAAAATAATGGTTTTAGAAAAGATTGTGTTGTTATTATTAAATGCTCACATATGTATATGCAGCATCTAGACTTGGAGAAAATAGTATGACGCTCAACGGAGTATTGGCATTCGTTTGCATTTTTTAACGAAACAATTTAGCAATGTAACTTTCTCAAATTAACCTGACACGTAGCGTAGTCGCCCTAGTATTTATTGCAACATTCATCCGGTTACCAGTGCTTTAATCTTGAATAGGTGCATATAACTAGGATTATTTAACATAAATTGACAATGTACCAGTTAACGCTTCGGTAATGTCGAAAGTCTATCCCCGACAGGCCTGTTTCGCCATTCATGGCTCACCAGGACGGCTACGCAAACATGAGTCCAGCGCTAGTCGGGATCGAACGCGTACCGATTCATCATCAGTCCGCTAGCCGCTTCGCCACTAGTAACTCGCTTGCGAGTTAGGTGTTTTTTCTATAACTTATTCAAAGCTAATCCATCCCCTTGTTTATCCTCTTGGGAGGGGGAGGGGAGAGTAGTGCCTCGTAGCTAAAGTAAACAAATATACGGGCGCACTCAAGACACATCCATATATATAGAGAGAAATGTGTCATTGAATTTCTCTATGTAAAACAGGATTGAAATAATCAGCGTTCACCAGCGCCTGTTGAACGTTTAAGAAGTCGATGCATTTGATATCAGCACATTTAAGTGATGGGTTCGTTAATTTCAGAATGGCCTCAGAGACATGAGTAAAAAAGCTACTCCAGACAAGAAAATGGGCCGCCTCGTTAATTACTGGCAATAGTGCATTAGAATGGCAGTGAAAAATAAATTCTAGAGCACAAAAGGTTGCTCGTTTAAATGGTACCACTTCTTTGTATGCCTTCAACATTTAAAAAAACAGGGGACATTACTTTTGGAACGACTCTCGTAATATCTTCTTTTGTTTTGTTTTTTGTTTTTTTATCTTTCTACAAATATGCAGATCTATGTTCTAAGATTTCTTATTACAAATATGATGCTATTCGATAGGTAGGAAATTGCATTAGACGATTTCATATTCTAAAGAAATTGTCCAGTATTAACCACATATTTAGTTGGAAAACAAACTGAAAATAAGACCCGCTTTATTATATGCAGTAGACTCGATATGCTTTGCAATCTCTGTCTATTAGACCGTTTAACAATAATAATGAATATATTTAATTGCAAAAATTGTGGTATTTATATGAGCTTTTGTGGCCTAAATAGTTTACAATTGAATAGTGAGTTCGAGTGCCGGTTCACTCGTTTCACAAACTTTGGAGTTGAATAAGTGTTATTTAGAAATTATAGTAAGCATAACAAAGGATACCTAAAAAAAAAAAGAACAAATATTTTCCCCGTGGTGGTACTGAAAGATACAGTCATTCGTATCCTATGTAAATAACCTTATGATAAACAAGGAAAATAACCAATTTGTCTAGTTAGTTAGCTGGCTATCTATCTATCCAGCTAGCTATACATCTATTTAGCTAGCTATCTAGGTAGGTAGCTAGCCAGCTGTCTGTTTGTCCACCTGTCTATTCATCTATCTCATTCTATTCCTATCTATCTATCTATATCTGTCTGTTTATCGATCTATCTATTTGTTCGTCTGACCGTCTGTTTGTCTGTTCCTCTCTCTATCTACATATCTTTTTTTTCTCCAAACTAGCTATTAGATTTGTACTACACTCGATGGTGGCCAATGATTATAACAATAATTTCAAACTTATTAGTTAGATTCGATCTTAGATAAATACGTTTGCCGAAAAAATCGAAAGAATAGTAAATGAAAAAAAAATCTATAGAAGTGCGCAAAATTATTTTGTTGAATTTTCTCGTTGGGATCCATTTTAATTAAAAATTTTCATATTCATACCCTCGCCAAAATAACATTTGCAGTCGTATTAAAGTAGATCTAGAAATATGGGTATCTTTTTCATCAATACCCTCAATAAAAAGAAATTGGATGGGTATCCTCTGTAAATAACTAATTTGTTTTGATTGGGTAAACAGGATGTCTAAAAGTATTTGCAAAGCGATAGAAGTTGAATGATTCCATGGTTTTATCGTACTTTCGGTGCATGATACAAGGAAGCACACCTGACACACATGACTGGGTTTAAAACTTCAATAATTTTCTTTACTTTTAACTAATTTTATTAAAACTTTGCCACTGATTAACTACAACTATAGGCCTTAATTGGTTAATTTTCCGTTCCCAGGTCAAAAACTATACGATTTAATTAAGTTCATTCCGTTCATCTCAAGTTCATGAAGTTATAGACGATGCGTTCAACAACTATTGCAGAACTAAAAAAGCAGATCAGACCTATTTTGCAAGGATGTGTTTGTGTTTTGGTGTGCGGTACACACATGGGAGTTACGTCGAAGTGCACAACTAATCTATTAATGCGCCGAAATTTCTAAAATATTGGATGATAAAATTCAACTCTTGTATTTAATTTGTGATAAAGTTTCAATAAAATCTGCCGAGAGGAAATAAGATAATTCTAGTTTGAATTTCTTTGCATTAAGTGCACCACCCTGTATGTTAAATGTAGCGTAAAATACTAGCCGCCATGTTTGTTATTTTTGTTTTATTGTGATTAATTACAACACTATAACAGTCAAACAACAATAACAAGTGAATTAGTTCAGTAGTTTTTGGGAATGTATAAATTGGGCTTTATTTTGTCTTCCATTTCTCGTTTGATTCAATGCATAAAACAGAAGTTTTTGATATTTTACTTATCATTAACCTTTTCTACGATCTTTGTGCAGCTGACTGTCCTCTGTATAAAATTTAGAACAATATTCTAACAATACATGCATTATCCCAAAATGTGTCATTGTTTTAAACACAAGTTCTCTCCATACTCACACACACACAGTTTTATTCTTCATGTTTGTTGTCTTCGTTAAGGAAAATATATATGCAAATAATAATTGGCCTTGCTAACATTGTCCTTGTCAATACAGTGAATATATATATAAAGATTATATATATTTAAGCAGAATATCATTATTCAAGCATATTTCATGTAAAATTATTTTTGTTTTTATTTTGAATATTTTTAATTCAAATTTTTCTTGTTTTCCTCCTTGTCGGTCCTCCTTGACCATCCTCAGGGATTGACATTTTTTATCAATTACATATTCCTTCCTAGGATTTTTTGATCTGATGTGTGTTTTCGCATAAAACATTGCTTGATTTACTGTTTTGAATTTATTTTGTATGATTTTTTTATTGTTTTTTTATAAAATTAAATATGTTAAATTCTATGTGCACGTGTGCATGTACGCGTGCGTGCGTTCATGTGTATGTATCTTTAAATTGTTGGAATGTCTATGACAGTATAAGTATTAAGTCTACTATTTTTGTCAAAATATCTGAGAAATGTGAAGCAGCCAATTTGGCTATTGTTAGAAGTAGGTCAAGTCACATCCTTTGTTCTTACAGAAGGTGACACTTGGCTGGGCTTCCTTTCACAGGGGGGACATTTTTCAAATGCAATTTCTTCATATATGTGGTCAGTCAGGAAAATCCACGCAAACATCGACACCTCTTCTTTTTTTTGTTTGTTTTACTTTTTTTTCGTATACACTTTTTTAGATTCGTTAATTGTTTCTGACTCTTTTTAACAAAAATACAAGAAAAAGACTGAAAGTGATTGATACATTTGATTTCTTGAACTGATCTAAATACCCCAAAAGTACCTACTTCTATTTTTAAAGTTTGGCCTGTTACTTTTAATAGTCACATAAAAAAAACTGCTCCCTATATATGCTAAAAAAATCTTTGGTACACTAGATAAGACACTGTTACTTAAGACGTTTTTTTATGACAATTTAATTTTGATATCTATAACCCGAAAATAGAGATGGAAGTTTCGTGTTGCCCGTATAAGTTGGCAATGAATATTAAAGGTAACCACAGATTTGCATATCCCTACCTAACAATCATCTGCCTCGTCCTTAAATTTCTTTTGATACATCATTTCACTCCCAGAAGTTTGCTGCTGTGAAATAGTGGTTGTTATGTAAAAGTTATTGAAGATGATGGATGTATGCTAAGTACATATTCTTTAGCAGCAGATGTTTGAGATCCAAGTTTCTAATTTTCTCCTTAACTCTTCCCTATCAAATACAAGGAATTTCGGTTGATTAAAGTTGATTTTTCTCGTTCTTGTTCTTGTTCTTGTTGTTTCTTGTTTTTAACGGCATATCAACCATTTTCATCAATCAGTGCCAAGACAATAGCATTTTGAAGTCCAGTCCACCATTTAAAAAAAGGTTGTGAAACACTGCTTTAACCCATAGCCTGAGTAAATAAGAGGATTATTACCCCTCTCTAAGTGATATATAAGCCTGAATTCGAATGTAAGGGAGCAACTGGAATTTGTATTCACATATTGCTATTCCAAAGCCTGATCTATAATCTACTGCGATACGGGGCTTTCTTTAGTCGCAAAGTAAGGCCAAAGAGAAATGTAGGACTGTATAATGTTTTATGTTAACAAATTCTGAACCCATAGCAGATTTAAGTCCAGATTAAATTTTCTGGTACAAAATTATACTTTAAGTGAAAATTGCAATAGTTTACAGCGACGAGAAAATGTATCTCTGTATGGCTTCCAAGAAAAATCAATGCTCAAGACCAGAGACAAATTGAACGAAGACCTCTAGTTTTATATTTTGCTGTGACATTTTTTGACAGTGTTATATTATATCACCTATCTTTCTTTCTTTATGTTCTTCTTTTGTTTTGTTTTTTCTTTCTTTTTTTTTTTAAATAAATCGACATTCTTTTTTTCCTAAGCCAGAAGATTCAGCAATCTTGTCTCGTGGAAACTATCTTGCCAAATGGATACCCTCTCTTTGTGCCAAACATAGGTATACTTAGTAGATAGCCTGTCTTTAACCTAAATTCCTAATTCCAAGGGAAGATAAAGAAAGAAGATCACAGACGCAACCAATGTATCGATATCGTTGATCAGGTTTCTTTATGTAATTTCGATCGGTTGACCTCTTCTAACACTTCCACTGATTTCGTTTCAGATTTGCGCTAAATCTAAAAAGTATAGATTTCAAAATGATCATTTTTTAGGCTTCGATTATTATTATTATGTTTTTAAATCTTTTTTTTTTTTGTTACATCTTCAATTTCAAACATATTCCTTCTTTTACCACTTTTATCTGATTCTTCGTTTTTCAAATATCATTATTATTATTATTATTATTATTATTATTATTATTATTATTATTATTATTATCATCATCATTATTATTGTCATTGTTTTGTTTTTCACGTGTTTTGGTTTTTCTATTTGACCTTATTCAACAATTTTATTCGTCTATGTTACTTTTTTTTGTCGTTTGTTTGTTTGCTTTCAGTTTTTTCTTTGATTTTTTTGTTTTTCTTTCAATCTTTTCTTTCATCTCTGCTTTCTATTTCTTGGTCTTTTTTCTCTATTTATCATACTTTTCTTCTCTTGGTATTTTCCTTTTTTCTTTCCCGTTTCCAGAATTTTTGCTTATTTTTCTCCCAGATTTCTTCTTGTTATAGATCTTTTTCTTCTTTCTTTCTTCATTTTTCTTTAAAGGAGCAATGCGACATTTAATTGCTTTTTGCAAATTCTAACGAGGGATAAAAAGACGAAATATGTCAGAAACGTATCTTTGCATTTTTAAACAGTAATCTCTTATTTTTGTCCTTTATTTTCCACTTTTTGAGCAAATTACGCGAATTCAAATCCTTGCTGAATCATTACATTCAACTATGTTTGCTACTAGCATACAAAGCAAGTTAACTTAGGGTAATAACTCATCTGCATGTTAGGACAACTCTGATTCCCAAAACCCGAGCTACCGAGCCTTGTCAACTCATAGGGAATAACTCCACCGATTGAAAGGCAATTGATGCAGCTCGTTAACCTTGGTTGGTTTTTCACTTACAAGAAGCTAATCTTTTCATCAGAAACCATCTTCCTCCAAGTTAAGGTTAGTGCAGTAAGCCAACAAAAACGTATTCACTAAAAAAAGAAATGCAAGCCTGCTGCATAGATTGCAATGAATTTTCAGGTATGGCTTCATAAGGAATTGTTGCATAGCCATTCACAACGGCTATTCAAAGACCTTGATTTCACATATTCATACCAACTCATGTTCTCCAGTGACTTTGTATTATCATATCTCGTTTAGAAAGCAGAGAAATGAAGCAAAGCAATCAAGAATAATGGAGAGTTTTAAAGATGGTCTAACTAATTCATTGCATTATTATACTTCATTTTAACTAAAACTAACAAGCTTGTGTAACGGAGAACACCTATAGCGACCTTCGCCCGTTCAACCCGAAAAAGAGCCAGGGGCCCCAAAACGAAGTTACAGACCATAATAAAGTATTTATATATTTATATATATGCATATACACATATATGAATATTTTGTTGTTATATAAGAAAAAGGGGTGCTTGACCTTGAAAAATTGTGTTCATCATCACTAAGTAAGGGACCATCATAGCGCCAGATTTGGTCAGGATCGGTCCAGTGGTTTAGGCGGTAGGAGAGTATATATATATATATTGGCTTGACCTTTGATCGTTGACCTTGACCTTGAAAATGGTGTGCACATCCATAAATGGGGGCCATAATCATGCAAGTTTTGGTCATGATCGGTTTAGGGGTTTGGGCAGTAGGAGAGTATATATACATAAGCTTTACCTTTAACATTGACTTTGAAAAATTATCTGCATCATCCCTTAGTGGGGTATCATTATAATGGCAAATTTGGTCATGATCGGTTCAGTAGGAAAGTATACATAAATAGGCTATTAACTTGATAGGCTATAACCTTAATGACCTTTTACCTTGACCTTGAAAATTGGTGTGCACCACCCTTTGGCTAGAGACCATCTTTATGGCATGTTTTGTCATGATCAGTCCACTGGTTTTGGCTGTACCAAAGAGTATACATAAATAGGCTTTGACATTGAGAGACCATGACCTTGAAGATCTTTAACCTTGAAAAATAGTGTGCATCATCCGTTGATTGTAGACAATCATCATGCCAAGTTTGGTCCACTGGTTTGTGCTGTAGGAGAGTTGTATACACGCAGACATACACACGCGCACGAACGCAACTACTTTATTATATATATATATATATATATATCGAAGCCCCTAACTTCGTAAGAAGACGTGCTGGGTACTCTCTAATGACTATAGTGGAAAGACCGATCTTGTGATGGAGTAACTAATAGGCCAGTGGTTAGGACGTCAGGCTGATAATAATTCGAGTTCGATTCTGACTAGTGGAAGACTTCTTATTTGCGTAGCTGTCCAAATGAGTCGTAAACGGCGAAACATGCCTGTTGACAGTAGACAGCAAAAATATGTTATGTGTGTGTGCTTGTCTGTGTAAAAAAATGATTTTTTTTTTAAATAACAGGACACATATATTGTCAAATTAGGCCGACATTATAGCGTTTCTATTAATCTAAGCCATCATCAGCGTGTTTTGCTGTTGATCCCCATCCCATTTTTGTTATTATCTTGTCTTTGGAAAATATATATATTCATATATATATATATATATATATATATGGTGACTGCCACTTCTTTACAGAAGACGGCCAACCCTTACAACATGTGCA
>JAYKTE010500279.1:0-10016 GCA_036873565.1 Xipholeptos notoides | reverse complement strand
TTTCATAGCGCGGAACACGGTCGACCCTAAGCAAAATGGCCCCGTGGGTCCAGATTTGACTGTGCTGTCGTAGTCTCCGAGTCTATAAAAGCCTGCGAAAAACCCCTAAAGACGCTATCAATCGAGACCATTTTATTAATGGGTAGAGATTATTTAAAAATCTTCACAATGTAATATATATGTTAGAAATGTAAAGCATAGAACTTAGAATATTAACATGTAAATAATATTGCACATTTAATTTAAAGAAAAGTGACAGTTACTAAATATTCAAATTTAAAATATTATGAATCAATATTCTATCAACCAGCCTTTTGTTCTGTTTTTTTAGCATCAATTTACATCCATAGTATCAGTACTGACAGACTAACGATAAAGTAAAATTATGAATAGGTATATAAATAAAATAACCAATAGTAAATCAATGCTTTTTACTCAGTTCAAAGTAATGAATGAGTCCAATGTATTAGAAGATTAATCTAATAGAAGTTACAAATTATTGATTCCAAAGTATTGGAGTTCTTATGTATTTTATTTCCAGTGTACATAGATGGCTTGCTAGGTGTCAATTTGCATTCTTTTGATAAATTTTCTTACACTATGCACCCTGCCAGTTCTATGAATGAACCATGCCAGTTTCTCATTGTATAAAAAGAGGGTGTATCAGAGATTGATCAACTCTGATAGGGTTGGCTTAGCAAGAGCAGTATGATGTTGAAAGACCAGAAATTCTCAGTGACCTAAGCCAACAACATCACCCATGACACCCTCCAGCATGTATATTTAAGCATACTTCTGAAGTAACTCAAAATTGTAGAAATGGAAAAAAAATGCTTGCTAAAAAAGAGCAACAAGCTAGATTTTTAATAATTTTCAATTCTTTTTTATCTAAAGTAACATTGTTTTAACAATATCATTTTGAATAGCATTCAATATGTCATTATATTTTTACAAGTTTAGTTGGAGAAATCAAAATGTCATTGCATGATTCATAGTAAATGATCAGCGTGTTTTTGTTTTTTAAAGATTGTAAATAAAGCCATAGAGTTTTAAGTAGGACATAATGATAAATTGGATTTATTTTTGTTGAGTTGTACACAGAGGGGGGGGGGAAGAAATTGTAAGGCTTAATTAGAAAACTGATGGCCATGCCACTACTTTACAAAAGTGAAGATTTATTTATGTTGATGATCTGTGTGATATATTTGTCTTTAATCAAATTAGAAATGAAATGCTTAGAATATTAAGATTTTGAAAGACAATATGAAAGTTTGGGTTTTTTTCAATACAAAGTCAGGCAATTACAGACAGACTGCTTCTACATTGGTTTTTCAATAAACTTAGTGACTCTTTATTTGCATGAAATTTTAAGGAAGAAAATTAGGTAGAAAAATGATTAAAAAATATGTTTTTACTTTCTAATAAACTAAATACAGACACTATTTTTTAATACTTTTTTCTGCTAAAAAATATTTTGACTCTTTTCTTAACATTATAGGTATATATGGAATAATATTAAATTAATAATGTGAGGAATAATAATTTCTCATTCTTAATTTAAATTTTTTTAGTAGATATTTCTGGGGGTTTTTTACTTTCAATTTTTCTGTCTTTAAATATATTTTTATACAATTTTTCTTCTTTTCAATCTTTATGTGATACCGTTATTAATTCTTTTATTTATTTATTTTTTTAAACTTGAATTTTCTGTTCTATTTTTTTCTTTCAATTTGAAATGAATTTCACTTTTCTCTCTTTCTATTCTTTCCCATAGAATATAGAAAAAAGCTTTGATTAGTAACTGTCTCCACTGGGGCAAAATATTAAAAAATTAGCCTAAAACTAGTTCTGTTTTTAAAAAAATGAGGTAAGGAGGTCAATTTGTCTTTAATTCAAAGAAACATTTAGCTGAAAGATGAAGTAATATTTCAAGGAAGAAAGAAAGAATTAAAGTCAAAGTTAAAAGCAATTTAGGTTAAATAGGAAAGGATGATGCAAAAAAAAAAACAAAAAAAAAACAGGCATAGAGAAGGAAGAATTTAGGTTGAAAAAAGAAATGCAAAGTATTTTTAAAAAAGCATCAAACCAAAAAATGAATAAATTTTGTTTAGTGAAGAGAAAAAATCAGATCAAATTTTGAGAAAGAATGGAAAAGAAGATAATAGAATTTTATTTAAAAGGAATAAAAAAATTAATAAAAATTAGAATGAAAAAGAAATATTTAAAAAAAAAATGAAAGATAAGACAGAATGAAATATCTGGAAAATATAACGATTAAAAAAAATAAAATTATATTTAAAGAAAGAAAATTCAAAGTAAAAAAGAAACCATAATTAAGGGTAAAAAATAAAAAGTGATGAAATTTTATAGTGAAAGAAATTATTTATGCTATAACTGAAAGAAAATTAAAAATAGGAGAAAGACAAATTAGGAATGAAATAAGGGAAAGAAAAATTAGGAATTAAATAAAAATTATGAATGAAATAAGAGAAAGAAATATTAAGAATAAGATGAGAGAAAGAAAAATTGAGAATGAAATACAAGAAAGAAAATTTAAGAATGAAATTACGGTAAGAAAAATATGAGAAAGAAAAATTGAGAATATAATAGGTGAAAGAAAGAAATTAAGAATAAAATATGTGAAATAAATAAAGAATTTACCAAAATGGTAGAAAAATGCTTGAAAAAAAAGAAGAGAATAATAAAATGAAATATAAAATTATTCATAGATAAAAGGAAAGGAAGATTAAAAAAGAAAAAGTGAAGTAAGATAACAGAAAGATATGGTGATAGAAAATAGATAAAGGATGAATGAAAAGAATAATAAAAGTAGAAGAAATATAGGTTGCAAGATAAGAAATTAATAAAATATTTGAATGAGAAAAAAAATAGAATACAAAAAACACTGTTAAAAAGAAAGGAAGAAGAAAAAAAAAGGTAATAATACGAAAAAAATAATTGAACAAAAGAAGAAAAAAATGAAAGAAAAAAAAGTAAGAAGGGTAAAACAATTAAAAGAAAGAACAATGGGAAAGAAAGGGTATTCGATATTTCAAAAGAAATAATGGTAAATCATTTTGAAAAGAAACTAAGGGTTTTTAATGCATTGAAGAAACTAAGAAAGGAAAGGAAAGGAAAAGATAAGAAAAGCAATTATTAAAAGCATAAACATGAAATAATTTTCAATCTGAGACAATAGAATTTTTTTCTTATTTTTTTTACCCTTCTATTCTTGAATTTCCTCATTTTCAAGGGGTGGTGAAAAAGAATTTATTAGCTCATCATCACTATGAAAATTTTTCAAGATTTATATTTCTCTGTGTTTTAAAGAGTAGAATTAGTAAATTGAACTCAAAAGCTATTTCGACAAACAACAGCGCCTCAACAAGAGAAGAATCAATGGTCATTTCAATATTAGTAAAATTCAATCAAGAGAAAAACCGTATATTTCTCTGAGAATGGACATTTATATATTTATTTAGAAACTATATATCCTCTATTTTTAGTTTTGTTGATGCTATTTGGGCCCTGAAGAAGAAGAAGGAAAGCAGAAAGAGAATTACATGAATAGATCTACTTGAAGTAACTTTAATGTATAGTTAGAAATCGCTCTAGTTAAAATCTATTGAAAGGCTGTAATTACTTAATGCTAATAAATATTTAAAAGAGTATTGCTTTAATGGCTAACTCTTTCATGTAATGGTCTCACTTCAAGATTTAATAATCCTATTCCTTTTAGACTGAGTTGTTACTGGAAAAAAAACTTTTAATGAAAATTTATGATTTTATACACATTTTTTTCAAATAATTTGGCCTTTGTAAAGGCATAGAGCCTAATTATTTGAAAAAGTGAGTATAAAATCATAACTTTTTCCTAACTTTTCCAAAATAAAATTTGGTTGTATTAATTAATTTATTTCAATCTTAATTTTCACATTGGATGATAAAGTTTTAGCTAGCTTTGTCTCAAAATCTGACCAATTACAATTCAGCTTTTTATTTTTATTCTATTTTTTAAAACTTGTGTTATTTATAAATGGGCTAGCTATGTGCGTAGGGAAAATATTAGGTTGTCCCAAAAGTTTGTAAATATTGTTTGTCTTTATTTTGAGGAATAATTTTTGCCATTTTTATTATTACTTGGCAAGTAAAATTTCACTTTTATGAACTTTTAGGACAACTTCATAATATGATATTCATGGCAGTGTTGGCATTCTTTAGGTTCCTTTTTTTCTCCCTCTCTAAGTGTAGGTTAGAGAATTAAAAATCTAGACCTTTGGATCTACAACCTATTAATCTTTAAAGAGAATATTGTGGACCCTGTCATATGCAATCACCATTACTGCCATCAAAAAATGTTTGCATACAATAGATGGTTGCTCTCTAAATCCTTGTGCAACAAATTTGTTTGCGCATAGAAAAAAAGTTGTTAACTACAGACGATCGCTGATGACGAGAGTCACATACAACAATTTCTACTGTATTAAAAAAATACTTTTATAAAGATATCAACTAATAAAATTAAAAAAGGAGATTGCAAATTGCATTGGTATGACAACTGAATTCATGCATTCATGACCTGAAAGTTTCATCTTTCTGTTGCAAATATTGACAGTGTGAGATGCTGAAAAAGCAACACCTGTCATAGACATTCATCACAAGATATGCGTCATTGAATTCCTCCATGCAGAAAAAAATTGAAATGATCAACATTCACTGGAGCCTGAAAAACGATTGTGAAACTGGCGCAGTTGATGCCACCAGTTAGGAGATAGGTTCATTGATTTCAGAGTGGCGAAAGAGACATAAGTGACAAAGTGCTTTCTGGACACGAAAATGGACAGCATTGTTCCTAGCTGGCAAAAGTGCATTTAGAATGGTGTTGACTATGTAGAAAAATAATTTCTGGAGCACAAAAGGTTACCCATTTAATGGTAATCAATCCAGTCTTTGTAGCTCTTCGAATTTTAAAAAATAACTTTAGGTGGCATTATTTTTGGAATGGTTCTCATATTTTCACCCTAACTCCAAAAGTGAGCTTTATAAACTGAATGAGATTTGGGCTTGCATATATATATATATATATATATATATATATATATATTATGAATCAAAAGTTTGTTTTTATGGTAGTACAACAGATACAGCCATCCACTCTTGATTTTGCTCTAAATCGAATCAATCTGTTTTTCAGATTAAAGATATCAAAATAAATATGACATGCATTATTATTATCATCATCTATATATCAATATTCAAATGCATGTGTGTATTACAATAGTAATGATTAATAAGAACAATTTACGTCCCTTTAGTGACTCTTAACTCAAGAGGGACTTGTCAATAAAACACCTTTCCTGGTTGAGCTTTACTTCCTACCTGTAGCCCCTACTTTATCAATTTCCATTCCCGTTTTTTCCTGGCATACACAATATATTTTCTGATATTTCTTCTTCATGTCATTGTTCCCCTATATTTTTGTTGGCTTGACATTTTGTTTATATTGTTGTTTATCTTTTATGTACAATTTAATATAGATAGTATCATTTGAATTACATGGTCATGCTAGTTATTATTAGTTTTATTATTGTGTGTTAAATATAGTCTTTCTAATGTCCTTAGCAAATAGCCTGTTTTTAGCAAATATATATATTCAGTGACCACCAAACCAAGTTAGGCACAGTTTTATTTAATCACATATTCCTGGGCTTGATGAGTTTCTCTCCTTGAGTTGGCAGGTCTCATCTACCTGGAATTTTGGAACCCATGTTATTCCTACACCTAGATGAGGTACTCTCCTGAGTTAATGAGCATCTTCTGCCCGAGGCAGCTGATAATGAACATAATTGTTATGACTTGGATTTGAACTTGTATTATACAATTCCAGAGTCCAAGCTTTTACCACTGCTCCAACCTTGCAACCTAAAAGTAGCAAATATATATATAGTTTGTTTTATTTTTCAAACAGCATAAAGAATGATAAGAGTTTATGTCTATTTCTTGATGTGTGTGTGCGTGGGGGAAGAATATCTGTGATTTGTATCATGCTAAAAGCAAATAGATATAAAAGATTCATTACTGCTTGTGTTTAGACATCTATCACATCTAACGTATTTGGATCTCTGATCCTATCTACTAACTGAACCAGAATCTATTCTGACACATATTGATGAATTACTTGTCATAAGGAATTCACTTACTCATTTTCTGAATATTTTTACTCATGAATTTTCCTGATGGATATTGTGATAATTACATTGTAAAAGTAGAAAACATTGCCTTTTTTTTTTGTGCAGCTGAAACAATAGCTATTTGGAAAGAAAAAAACTCAAGTAGAGACATTCCTCGACACTATGTTCACTAATACATAAAATTCTCAACTTAAAATGATACAAATAATTAATGATTAAGAACTTTTAAACCTTTATTTGAAACTGAATGTGATGGGTAGTTGCTTGACTGTTGATTTTTCTTGTTTTTTATATATGTTTTAATATAGATATAAGAAAATGATTAAGTGAATTCCTTATGACAAGTAATTCATCAATATGTGTCAGAATAAATTCTGGTTCAGTTAAAAATAATGTTTTTAATTCCATTCAAAGACCACTCCATTGGTATAAACTACATCAATGGTGAGCAATAATGAGTAGGAAATGGCCATCTATGGTTTGCAATAAAATTTAATAATATATATATCTATATATATATGAAATGGAAAATATTTAGGACCTAATGGCTCTCTCGATAAAGATGTTAGTCGCCTAAGAACTAGATGGCAGGTTAAATCTGTCATATTGATGAGTTCAAAATAAAATAAAACAGACCTGTATATGACTCCCAAAATATTTATTAATATTATTATATATTAAAAGCATTCATTTAACTTATCTATCTATCTTTCAACAACCAGGCAGCCCAATGCAATCTACATCAAGGACACCCCCTGTCTCATCCCTCTTGAACCATGGTGGAAGCAATGTGGGCCAAGTGAGTGTGCATGGGCTTCATGCAACCACAACCACCCAAAAAACATTCACAATGACTGGCACTCTGTCAACTTTCCCCCTCTCTTTGCATCAGGGAAGATAGGGGACAAGACATCATGTCCTCGATATTGGAACATGAGTAACTAATGAATTATATATATATATATATATATAATTAATTAGATTTGATAGTAGTTCTCAACCCAGGTTTCACCATTGTGATTTACATTACCTCATATATAAGTGCAGGTTACAAAGCCAACACTAATGACTACCTAACCCTAGATTAATCTAAAAGCACAACAGGAAACACTCTTAGATATCCCTTCAATTAGAACATGTGTTAAATTTGATGAACAAAAACGGATTTTATTTCAAGGGAAATTGAAATACATAAGTAAATATTCAAAATTTCAGAAAATGAGGAGTGTCATACAGACCTGAAACATGTGTAGGGAATTTTAAAAACCCAATAATATATACAAAACATATAAAATCAATATCTACCAAACATTCACGGCTTTCTTCATTTCTTATTTTTCACTTATATATGTATATACATACATATATATAATATAAAATTTCTGGCTCAGTGAGATATCAAAATATATAAAATGATGAAATAAAAAATAAATCTACTTCTTTACAATACTCACCAAGAGATTTAATATTTTATATTTATTTAAAAGATTTATACGTGGATAAGCGGGTAGAGAACTGGACTGATAACGAATCGGTACGTGTTCAATCCCGACTAGCGCTAGTGAACTCGTGTTTGCGTAGCAGTCCTGACGAGCCATAAAATGGCGAAACAGGCCTGTAGACGGTTTGCAATATTTTATATATCATTAGATCCATATCGTATCTAATGGTATTTATTCAAAACCAGATGGAGTGCTCTGTTAAGCTTCACTTTAAGGAACTATTTTAGATGGTGAAATGCACAGCATATGAGTTTATAAATTAATAATGTGTTTGTTGCTTTTATAACTTAATATATATTTTTGCAATTCGTCTACAGGCCTTTTTCGCCATTTATGGCTCATTAGGATGGCTACAAAAACAAGTTTTCCTCTGGTCAGGATCAAACCCGTACCAAATTAATATCAGTCCAACGTTATAACCATTTGCCCATTAGTCAACCCATATTAATCAGTTGAAAAAATTTGGTCTGATGAATGCACAGGCGAGAAACTAAGAGTTACCAACGATGTTTGTGTCTACTCTTATCTAATATATATATATATATTATATCCTTCAGATTTATTAGTTCATCTACTCTATATTTCCAAGGTTACTGACAGGAATTTTTATTGTTCAATGGTTCAATTGAGAGCCTAAATCTCATAAAGGTTGATATTCTATTAAATCTAAAAATCAGTCTCTCAAGCCAGTTTTGAAGGAAACTACCAATGTTTGCTGTTTGAAATGACTGATTGTATCAAATTGCTGATTTTTTTTCATCTGGGATCAATACTGAAGTGATCGCTGGCTGCCGCAATGATGGAACTACCTCCCACCACTGTTACTTCATAAGACATCCCTCCTCTCCATCCGGTCATTGGATTTTTTCTCATGGTGTCTAAAAATCAATCAATAACCAATGGCAACTGGTTATCCATTTCTCTCCTTTTTTGTGTGTGTTACTATATTTGACAGCTTATAAGAAGGTGTACTTCTACTTAAGCAAGATAGATTAAAAATTAAAAAGAAAAATTAACGTTTTTTTTTGGTGGGGCTTGTATTTAAGGTTTGAAAATCTTTTCTCGAAAATTAAGAAAGATTCTATTGAATGATTTTTAAAAAGAATATTTTTTTTCTAAGTCTTCTATGATTTTAAAACATATTTTAGATTTGGAACTTTTTTCAGAGATAATGCCCTTGAAAGAGTTTGTAGTAGTTTAATCACCCACTTTTCACTATAGCTTATCTTTAGTTATATTTACTGATTATCTACTTCAGTAGACACCAACATGTTGTACAATAGGGCAATTTGAGGTTTATGGAGACAATTGAGCATCACTGACAAGGTGTGAGTTTATATTTCAGATTTTCCATTTATGAAACACATGTAGTTTATTGTTATACCAAAACCTTGGGATGAGGCTTGATAATTTTAACATTCATTATGTGGATTAAAACTATTTTTTAATAAATACAAAGATGAGCATTAAATATGTTTCAGATATTATTTTAGTTTTTGTCTGAGATAAATTAGAAATATTAGGATATTTTTTGCTAGAAGTTTTTTGTCTCTTCATTAAAAGTTTACTGTGAACAGATATATTTTTATAAAATATTCTGGCTATAATATTTTTATACCACTTTTTTTCTTTTTACAAATTTTTTAGTAATTTCTTTCTCAGAGAATAATTGTCTTTTGTTTAACAACTTTTCATCAGATGATGTATACATATGTGCATGTAAACTTTTGCCAAAAGAGAGATGATATATATGTACACATTTTTAGTCTTGCCAAAAAGAGGGATATTGTTTATATACACATCTAGCAGAATTGTGCAATAAAAAGAATGCTGTATGCAAATGGTTAATTAATTTAATCTTTTTCATGTGTAGAATGTTCATTTGATAGTTGTTTTAAGTTTCTTTAGCATGAAACAGAATTCACTTTTTAAATGACAATTATAAATCCTTAAAATTGTAGTTGAGGGAAGGTCATCATGATTTTAGAGCATGAAACAGAATTCATTTCTTAAATGACAATAATCATAGATCCTTAAAATTGTAGTTGTGAGAAGGTCATCAGGGGTTTTGAGCATGAAACCATATTCACTTTTTAAATTATAATAATTATAAATCCTTAAAAAATATAGCTGTTGGAAGATCCTTATGATCTTAGAGCTGGTTTAGTTGGACATAGGAATAAAAACTTTTGGGAACCCCTAGTCTTGTGAACTTATGAATTGATGATGATCTGTATTACCCTGTTTATTTTTGGTCCCCCGATATTTATTGAGGGGGACTTATGTTTTGAGGCTCGTTCGTTCGTTCGTTCGTTCGTTCGTT
>JAYKTE010500168.1:0-10017 GCA_036873565.1 Xipholeptos notoides | reverse complement strand
TATGTATATATATATATATATATATATATTTATAGATGATGTCAGAAACAATGACAGGAAGAACAGTGAGACAGGCGAAGAGACCAAGAAGGTCGGATATTCAATGTTCTCCAAATTTGGTGAAGTGCTAGAAAGAAGAGCTGTGATCGTCAACAACTGCCTCTAGCTTGTGAGAGAGACAGAATAAGATAAGTCATGTGCACTATACAGAGGATAAGACCTCCAAATAAGCTGTCTGGCTTTCATTCGAATGAAATAAATTATTCAAGTACGCTCGCTGTAAAAAATAAAAACTACTTGTCCTTTTATTAGAGGCATATTTGTTTTTCTTTTTTTGTTGCTTTTCAGTCCACCAGTAAAGGGGAAGTCAACTTGGAGCAGTGGATAGCCAGTCGGACTTCGGAATCGTAATACTCGAGTTCGAATCCAAGTCGTTATGTTTGCGTTCAAATTTCGACTAATAATCCCCACATCTCTTCAAGCTATAGGTTAAGTTATACATATTGCGTTATTACTCAATATATTAATACGATAGCGTGTGTTATTTTTTGTGTCACGCTTAAAACAAAGCTTACCTCCTTTTAAAGTCACTCTTTATATATTAAAAACCATTAAAATCATTTTTGTCATATTTTAGTTAGAAATGTTTTAATGAAAAATCTAAAATATTTCTAAGCAATTAATTTGCAATTTTCAACTATTTCTCGAGATTTAAAAAAAATTAAGAATGTTAAATTTACCTTCTGATATTTCAACTACTATTGAATTTTGAACTAGTTCTAAGGTTTAGTTTATTTTTTTTACTTTTTAATATATCAGCTACTGGGGAATTTTCTGCTAGTTTAAAATAATAGGTGTAGACAAAAAAAAAGTTTAACAAAAATTATTGTTCTCGGCATTAAAAGACATAAAATGTTCCGTAAAACACAAACAAGCAAACGGTCTTCTTCAATGCAAGGGAACATTTTGGTACTTTCAGAAAATAATCTTCACATAAGTCTTCAGCAAAACATTTAAATAAAAATCTGATATTTGAACTTGAATTGTTTTAAAATTAAAAACATTTATACATTTTTTTGAGTATTACAACTTTTTTACGAATAGAGTTTCATTGAAAATAATTGTGAAATAATATATTTAGAATTGTTTTTTTTAAGCTCCCGGGCAAAACTGGTCAATACTTCTATTTAACAATTAAAGAAAGGAAACATACTTACATAGATGTTTTATTAAAATGAGGGAAACTTAAATAAGAAATAACACAACAACGCTTATAAGCCTTGCTAAAGTATACACATAAATTGATCCAGATACGCCGCGAGTAAAGAATGTAAGAATAGAACAGGTGTATCAAAGGCAAGATCTATTATTGATCTGAGCACACCAAACCGAACCAAACAAACCAAACTGAACCAAATGAACGTAGACCCAAAAGAAAAATGACACAGCTACCTACACAATAAGTAAACGGATTAAGTCAGATCTTGAAAAAATATACATATGTAGATATTGATTTTTTTCTGAAGTATTATAAATACTGGTGATCTTTTTTTTTCATATGATGATAAAAATCGTGGAGCTCAAAATGTTCCCATATAATCTATAGAAATCATGATGTTTATTTTTAACCTTTGATAGAAAATTTTTTTTTTTTTTAAATTAAACAAATAAATTGAATCATTAAAGATGTAGTATAAATATTATGATTGCTAAAACATATGTTCGTTTTGTAACCCTTTACATCCTAAGAGGTCAATATATCGGTCTTGGCAACCTAGCAAAAAAGACTACTCGGTGGATATTTCAGCCCTTTGTGGCCCTCCAATAGAATGGCTCTGAATGGCTAATTGGTAATTTTGCTAATTACGTATCGTCTTTTCGGCTAGTTACCACTTCTTGCGTCAGGATTAAAAGGGCTAAATTGGATTGCAGATTATTTTCCACGTATTATTTAGGGGAAGTCGACTTGGGCCAGTGGATTCGGATTTCGAAATCATAGTAGGCGAGTTCGAATCCCTCTCGTTCCATTTGCGTTCACATTTGTACGAATACTGTTGGGAGGTATGAATCAACATATTTCCTCCAGCTCTGTGTTATATAGTGTGTTATTGAAAAATCTAAATGTAGACAAGTTAAAACAGTTTACATAAATAGTGTTCTCGGCATTAAATGACTTAAAAAGGTTGATAAGCCGTAAAAACACAAACAAACGCATGGTTTGGAGATCTTGAGAATCTTGGCGATTTGTCTGGTTATCAAACGGTTATCTTGTTCAAATGGTAGTCTCAGAATACTCTGAGATTGCGAAAACACTATAATAAGAAAATGACCGATCCAAGCCCGACTGGGAGAGGGTAAGTCTTTCCGCTCAACAGCAACAACGGTAGTAACAGAATAATTTCTCTAATTTCATTTAGAATTAATTACTTGGCAATAAATACTATGAAATAGAGTGAAATACACCTTCTTTAAAAAATAAAAACATTATAATATAATTATAACTATGTTTGTTATTGAATATTTAATTTCTTTTCTCGTGATTTCAACCCTAACAAAAGAGTTACAAACATTTCAAATGAAATAATTTCTTTATTCTTTTTATTCTATTGTTTCCTTAGTAAACGCTCGTTTTTTAATCGTTTGATTGATACTTTATAGAATTTGTTTGGATAGAATTTCTAACATGTCAAAACTGAGATTGATTTTCTGTCCTAAATTTGCATATTCATAATGCTTTATGTAAGAATAGTTTACATTTAATCAATTAACTTTATAAATTATCAAAAAGAAGAAAAAAAACTTACTCATATGCTGTGGGCCCACAGGTGCTCATCAATCTAGATTTTTCATTATGTGACCCATGCATAAAGTGAAAGAAGAAAATCGTCAAATGAATGCTAATACTAACCTGGACACAATACTTTTTTCTTTAAACACAGATGTTGCACATTTGTAAGAATTTCATTTCAATATTATTATAACTATAATTGATTCAATTAATATTTTCAAAGTGAATAAAAAGCTAAATTGTAATTGGTTAGATTTTGAAATAATGCAAGCAAAAATTACAACACCCAAGTTGGATCATCATTAAGATAACGAATTACTTAATTCAATTACATTTTGTCTGTGAAAAGCTAATGAATATATTTGTGATTTTGTACACGATATTTTTTTTAAATCCCCCACCACTATTTCTGGCTAATAGGGGTTTATTTTTTTTCACCGGTTACAAGACAACCTACCATATGGGGTGTTCAGAGTAACAACCTGACAAGCACAAAAAAAACGGAGAAAAAGACAAAAAACACAAAAAACAAGTAAACAAAAGGGTGCGCTGTGATTGGCTGAAAATATATGTCTCTCATTGGCTGCCAGGCACTTATCGTGACGTTTAGTTTTTACTTACATTGTAAACAATGACATTACAAAAGGAAACTATTGAGTTATAAAAAAAAAATGAGAGACGGGGAAAATAAATTTGTGTTAAAATGTCTGTAAAAAGATAAAAAAAAAACCTGACCAGATATTGATTGGAAACGTAATTGTTCGACATTAATCTGAAATTATGTTCAAATTTATATAAATTTCAATATAGATGATATCAGAGTTGCACATTTTCCAAGTAGGATATGCAAGAAAAACAAACGCACCTACTCACGTATACACGCACACTGACACACACAAACACATACATGTATTATCACACACACACACATGCACACACACATTCAGAGTTATATATCCATACAGAAAGATATAGAGAGGTAGAAAAGCAGAGAGAGAAAGAGAGAGAGAGAGAGAGGAATGAAAACACGCGTACAGGCACAAACAAGGATGCAGTGAATAAGTTGAGTTGAGTTTGTGTTTTACGGCATATCAACCATTTAGATCGTTTAATGCCTAGAACAATCATTTTTGATATAAGTTTTTTTCCCACACTTTATTTGAATAAAACAAAAGTGAATGAGAGATAATAATTGACAGACACACATACACAAACATGCATAAACACGAAACCCCACACAATTACACCTACAAACGATAGTATTGTCGCCCTAAAGAAAACTACACTACAGCATTATTTTAAAACTTTTAGTAAAAATCTATTCAAGTAACTTTATTCTGGAGTAGAGCTGACATCTATTCAAAGTAGTCACCTTTAGTGTCAATCACCACCTCAATACGGGCCCAGGACTGGGAGCATGCTTTTTCCACAAGCACCGGCGGGAACTCAGTGATCAGACTGGCTTTGGTGTTGTGGGAGGTTATGTTGATGATGCTCCCGACGTATGACCAAGCGAAGTGATCTAGCTGGTTCAGGTTGGAAGATGAGGAGGCACCAGTGAGAGAAAGTTACAAAGTCGTAGTACTCCTTCTGAAACCAAGCCTGCGTCTTTTTTGACTTGTAGGCCGGTGCCCAGTCCAGCTGTCATACCAATGGTCACCTGATTGTACCAAGATAGTATCAAACACTTCAGGACATCCAAGTGCATTTTAGTGTTAACTTTCAAGACTTCGAATATATGATACGGCCCTTACTTGAAACCACACCAAATGCCATAACCGAGGCCTGAGACTGTGTTTTCATCACCCCGGGCATATCCTTGCTATTTTGCATTTTGTGGATGTTGGCAATGGTCCTGTTGTCATAATTTGGATCGGTAGGGAACACGAGTTGTAGACTTGTGCATCTCCGATCTCGCTAGTTGAAGCTTGTGTCACTTCATAGAAGTGCCAACTAGTAGATTCTCTCGCTCGTTGAATATTGTGTCATTTTCAGATATGATAGAAGGTTCCTATCAGTCTTGATATTTGTATACGATTGGCCAACTAGTAGATGCTCTCGCTAGTTGAACATTGTACCATTTTCAGACATGATAGAAAGCATCCATAAATCTTGGGATTTGTATATATCTGGCCAAGTAGTAGATGGTCGACATCTAAAAAAGAAAACCGGTTTTAATCTAATGGAAATGCAATCATGTCGTTTTTTCCAGGGCGAGAATTTTATAGTTCCACCCTGTACAAAGTAACATAGAAATACATACGTAGAAAGAGACACACGAAGACATTCCCAGAAACAAACAACTCTCACACACAGAGGAATAGAGAGAAAGAGAGAGAGAAACATAAATGTATGCTTGTGGGGGTGGGACAAATGAAAACTTGGAAAGATGGCGGTGGAATCATTTACTTACAGGGAATTCGTTCTAAAAGTACAATTATTTACCGGGGAAACAAGTTAGGCCAGTGGATAGGCAGTCGGTCTTCGGAATCGTAGTATACGTGTTTAAATCGCAGTCGTTCCGTTTGCGTTCATATTTGGATTGATACCTATGGGAAAGTTATATATCCACACATTTCCTGCAGCTAAAAGTTAAATTGGTCATATAGTGTTATTCAAAAGAGTATTGACAAAAATGATTTTTCCTCGTCATTAAGTGACCTAAAAATCCAGAAACATAAAAAATCTAAGTGTAGAAAAAAATAATGTTTAGCATAAAGGATTGTCTTCGGCATTAAATTAACTAAAATTGTTGATATGCTGTAAAACACAAATACAAGCAATTATTTAATGGGGGATTTTTGTGCTGAGTCTCCATATTACAGCCAAAAAATGACTATTTTAGAAATTGATTACGTTTAACACGAAGCATGATAAAAATAAATAAACAGTGCACAAAACTAACCAACATGTCACACTAATATTTTGCCAGATGGTATTAAACAATATGGTGTTACCGGAACGAGTTTTAGGATAAAAAATGAAAAGCATAAATTAGGCATTAGCATGACACATAGATAAAAAATAATACTCGCTGGTGGAAGATGAGGAAAATGTGTATTTACTGAATGTGTTATGTTCCACAAGAGCTACAAAACATCTGAGACAATAGACGATGCAATATCGAAGAAAACAAACCCACTGGAATTCGGTGATATTTAAAAAGGTATTTTTTTTTAAATCAGCATAAACAAGAAAACAGAAAAACAGAGGTCTGAATACGAGTCTATTAACTATTATAGATACAGAGAAAAATGTGTCTCTATTCTGCCTTTGGTATTAACAACTCTTTACAGTGAAAAAAATAAATCCATCGTAAGTAAAAAAAGTATTTTTTAAACCGATGAAAATTTATATAACTAGTAAACAATAGATCTTAAAATAATAACTCTTCAAATATTGTTGACTCCATACTTTGAAGAAACTCACCCAATTTACTTCTATCTGTTTGTTTGTGTTTTATGGCATATCAACCTCTTTAGAACATTTAGTGGCGAGAAAAATTATTTTTGGTAAACGTTATTTTTTGTCCTCATAATTTTTTGATAACACAATATGCACTATTTAACCCATATCTGGAGGGAAAGTGGGAATGTATATCTATAAAAGTGGAAATGTGTGTTTGTGTGTGGGGGGGTGTACGTGCTTGTGTGTGCGTGCATGTTTGTGTGTTTGCAGCACGTTTGTGGAATAGTCAAATAATGTACAGATTAATATCTTTCCTAAGGGCGTTAGTCCAAATAGGTATGCTTACGGAACGACTGGGATTCGAACCCACTTACTACTATTCCAAAGTCCAATTGCCTATCTACTGCTGTAAGTGGAATTCCTCCAATATAAATGTAGTAAAAATAATTAATATATCTATATGTTTAGTTTGTTTACTGAAATAGTTCCGTAGGAAAAATAAAATTGTCTGTACTAACTATCTAGAAAGTCTATCTTTGAAATATCCTTTGGTCATAGATTTTTGTTCTCCGGGAACAAAACTTTGTCAGACTAAAATACGTAGGACTCAAAATTAATTAAGTTTAAAATGCCTCTAGAAATTCTCTTTGTTGAAACAATTCCTTCTCATTATTAAACAAATAACTTCTGTTTCTATTTCTGATTTTCGTGACTCTATTTGTAAGATTAAATAAGGTCTCATCTCTACACCGTATACAATTTTAATATTCAATATTAATTTGCGGTAGTAAAATTCCGTATTACCTTCTCTTATTGGATGGAATTATGGTATACCAAACTATATAGGCTAATAACTTTTTATTTACATATACAGGGTGTCTAAAAGGGTTACTGTGCGGCGCACTTATTAGTTTAAGTTGCTATATATTCATAGCGCACAGACTGTGCGCTATGAATATGTAGAAACTTAAACTAATAAACATTAAATTTTATTATTTTTCGAAATTCTTGAGATGAGGGATGATGAATTTTAAAAGTATTAATCGGCCTATTTTTCTCATGTATATTAATTTATTTTTCGTTGTGAGGCGAGGTATGATGAATTATAAAAGTATTATTCGGACAATTTTCCTCGTGCATATCATTTCTTTTCTCACTCTGAGATGAGGTATGATGAATTCTAAAAGTATCAATCGGACCATTTTTCTCATCCATATTATTTTATTTTTCACTTTGAGATGAGCTATGGTGAATTCTAAAAGTATTAATCGGACTATTTTCCTCATCCATATTATTTTCTTTCTCACTTTGAGATGTGGTATGATGAATAATATGGGTATTTCCATAGGTGTGTGTAATTTAATAATAATATTTCTAATTTAATCATAAATATTATAAAATAAGTGAATAAACAGTTTTTCTTTATTTAGAAATGACGCTAATAACGTTTCTTCAATTATGATATTCTTGGAATGTAATTTTCATTATTTATATGTCCACTAATATATATATAAAAGTGTGTGTGTGTGGGTGGGTGTGCGTTTGTGAATGTGCGTGTAATTTTATTTTAATATTACTAATTTAATCATGAATACTATATCAATTTTGAAGAAGAATTATTAAAGTTGCTTGTGGATTCGAAAAGCACATTTTGATGTCCAGTCTACAGGAACTAGGTTTATAGGCAAATAGTGAACATATTGATTTCCAAACAGTCATGTATTTTTCTGAATACTTTATTGATTTCCTCCTTTATAGGACACACAAAGAAGAGGGAAGAGGGTAACTCGCACGCACGTGCTCTCAACAACACGCGCAAATGCACTACGATCGTAGTATTGATGTTCTTTCATGATAATGTAACGATACGAAGGCGTTACATAGCCTTGGAAGACTAGAGAATTTATTCTGCGCTACGAAACGTATATAATTTAGAGCAGGGTGTATAATACGAAATAGTATGTATACAAATACCTATAAGGTCAAATGAATATTACATTTGATATCTATTTGTTGACAAAATGTTGATTAAAAGTATATACGAATCATCTAAATTTAAAATATATTACTCATGTTGTACGTATTAAGAATAATGAATTAATTAATAAACGTATCCCAATAAATTAGATAAATCCAATTGTTTTATAAGTATTATATAATAATTTTTTTTTCTTTTGCATTTCAATGATATTCTGATTAAGTATGGAATCTGTAGAATGTTGAATTAATGAAAATAATAAAAAGGAACGAGAAAATATATACTCTTCTCAGATGTCGCATAGAATTTACAAAAAATTGATAAATAAATACATGAAACAAATCAATATTAACACAAATAAAAATGCGCAAATAAATGTTGTTCCTTTTATTTTATTTCATTTTTCATTTGCTATTTTATAAGACTTTTTTCATTCACAATTTTGTTCATCGTTTTTTTCCAGAAAAATTATAAAACATTTAAAAAGTAAAGAAGAATAATGTTCCGTAAAATTTAAAACGTATATAAAAATAAATTGTAAACCCAACACTATATTAAAATAAAATAAAAATATTGAGGTAATAATGCTGTATTCTTGAATTAATTTAACCAATCGAATAACAGCACATCTTTTTTTAAGTAGAAGGAAACATGACGTCCGCTATATTTCTTTTCTTATTCACTTCTACGTTAAAAGTCAAACGTTGATAAAAGGTTATTTTTGTTTTTTTGTTTTTGTTTTTTAACAAAGAACACTTTGTAGGCAAGGGCCATTCTTAGGGCCTGCGCAGAACCTGCAATTGCGTGGCGCCGCAAGCTTCCTACGAGACGCAAGACTGCATGGCTTTGCAGATTGTAATGAAAAAAAAAATAACTAAGAATTAAAGGATTAACTAGAAAATTATTATCATATATGTATGTTGAAATGAATATCTACCTCTCTTTCTTTCTCTCTCTCTCTCTCTCTCTCTCTGCACACTCTCTCTCCCTTTCTAATCCCCCTCTCTCTAATCCTTGATAGACCTCCAGTAGGTTTTGCTCATCTATTGTAATAAAAAAAATTAACAGGAAAATTATTATCATATTTGCATGTTGAAATTAATAATTATCAACATGTCTCGCCCTCCTCCTCTCTCTCTCTAATCTTTAATAGAAGCCTTCAGTAGATTGGGAGTGCAAGTTGCATTTTTTGGGTAGTGGGGACGCAAGGTGCATTCTGCGGGAGGGCCGCGATGTTACTAATCACTGCACTGTTTTAGATCAACACAATTTGTTTAAAGATTATCCCCAGAATAAGACGTTTTTCCTTTCTTCGTCTTATTATAAGAAATAGGTGGAAAAGGAAGAATGAACCGAATCTAACGAACCGAAAGTAAAAAACATAAGAAACAAACAAAATATTGATACACACATATTTTTCTGTGTTTTTGTGTGTGTTTTTGTGTGGGGATGTTTGTGTGTATGTATCGTTTTCTAATTGTTGGGAATTATTTCAACTTAATTATTGGAAGGTAATGAAGCTCACCATAACATCTCGGAACTGAAGATACTTACCTGCAAAAGAAAGAAACAAAAATAATTTTGAATTCATTCATTATAAATACAATTAAAAAAACGAATATGGATTGAAAAAATAAATAACATTCATATCTAGCAGGTTTAATTAATAATATATTAATATATATATATAAAAGATGTTATAAAGATAACAAACACGTTATTATTATTTTTTTAAGAATAATAATAATGTGTTTCCTATGTTTATAACGTCTTACATATCGCTCTTAATATCATGTTATGTGAGCACTCAATCCAATTCTGGATAAACACCATAAGATTCGAT